>OVAN01000520.1:0-57316 GCA_900406275.1 Anastatica hierochuntica
CTCACTAAACTCCATGGAAATCCAAAGACATAGAGACGGTCTTTGAGCTTCTATAGTCTAGATAAATAGATCTAAGAAGAGAGAGATTAGATAAGAGATCCAAAGATCTATTAAAACAAAAGCAAATGTTATTATAAAGTTTTGATCTTTAGAAATGTAGAAAAATAAGATAGAAGTTNGTTTTTTTTGTTCTTGAAGCTTAGAGGTCTATTTATACTAAAAGAGATGAGAGAAAACCCTAAAACAAATGGTTTTTGGCGTCCATGTTGTCAGCCATTGATCCATATGGTCGATGGAAGCCTACCCAGGGTTGATGGCTGGCAACCTACAGAAGAAGAGGCTCCATTTCTGCCTGGTTTGTTGGTCATCGACCCATGGTTGCTGGCCATCAACCCAGGTGGTCGATGGGAGCCTACTTGGGAAGTTTTGATGGCCTTTTGCTCCACTTTGACATCTTGTTTGATCCCCATCTCTTCTCTATGCTTCTAGCCTCTTGTATCCATGATTTTTAAGCTCCAATCCCACTTGGAATCCACCATTAGAGCCTCCTAAAGTCCATCCAAAAGAGCACCTACAAATGCAAGAAAGATGGATGCAAAATGCAATATGAACCTAAGCTAGACTCAAGACTCTAAATGATGCATTCTAAAGCTAATATGCTTATTTACAACCTAAATATGAATGAAAACTAAGCTAAAACACACTAAAATATGCATGAAATTGTATGTATAGCAGGCTGCTTATCACAGATACAAACATTGTATGCCAAAGATTTCAAACTACTACTACTAGATTCAGAAAACACCAACATCTTCATACCTCTAGAAGAAGAATGACCAAGGCGGCAACGCCATAGACTCGATGAGGATGCTACAAAAGTGTGCATTCTTGTTGCTATATCAATCCCTCCAAAGAGATATAATCCATTTGGCAGCTCACTTGCTCCAATTAGCGTCTGTGTGATGTGGTCCTGAATAAAACAAAATATGTTAGGTATTCTGGAAGATGAATCATTGTCTCTAGTTAACTGAGATATTCATATTAGATAACACTTCAATCAATCCACAAAGAACACATTTTTCAGACTAAGAGATGAACACATATGAACACTGCCTCTTTGCATTGTTGTAGTGAATCTAACATTAGGTAGTTTGATAAAAACCGCAATCATCTCATAAATATTCGAAAGAAAATTCAAGCTTCCTTTCATATGATTCAAAGTACAAAAATCAATAATCCAAGATTTTAGAAAATACGTACTTGTGAGACGATCGGATGAGGTTGCCTTTCGCATTCAACATGTGAACAAGCGTTTGCCACTGTTAATCACTCAACCTGCTAAAACCTACTATGTTTGCCGATATGATCGGAGAAGAACATCCCAACAACGATGTCATTGTGTTTACAACCAACTAATTGATTCACACGAGTTGTAATCTTGAGGTTTACCACGAGAAGTAGTCGGGAGAGTTCCATTGCCGGTGGATGAGTCACGTGAAGATCTTTACGACTGCTTAGAGTGTGGTTTGTCTCTGGCCCACCATTCCGAATAGTCGATCTTGTAGAAACAATTATCATATATATGTCTCGTCTTGCCACAAAGCGTATATGTGACATTTGTGGTAGCTTGTCTGGACCATCGCAACCTCGTGAGCAAGCATGCACCACAAAACGTACGTTGTTGCTACGTTGTTCGTTCAGGGGGCCAAGAGATTTCAATTCTTTGACTTGTGTCAAGACATTGTTTGCCTCCTCAAGCGAAGGCAGAGGCGTTCTTAATGGCAAATTGGATTTAACAACTCCATAAAGTGTTTTATCTAGCCCCATAAGAAATTTATGGAGTTTTTCCTCTTCACGTTATGGGCAATCTGCTCCATCATCTATGCCTTTTGATAGTCTCTGAGACTTCTCCACAACTTCACCAAATGATCGTTGTATACCTCGATCGTTGTTCCGCGTTTTCTACAGTTAGCGAATCATGCTTTAAGTCTTTGAACATGTTGTTCGTTCTTCACCGCATAGCATCTTTGTATTTGCGTCTACAAGCTAAAAGCATCATCAGAGTGAGCCAGGAATGAGGAAAACGTTTCATCGAGGGTGAGTTTTATCCATGAGATAACCAGTGCATTTTTAGAGCACCCATCCTCATAATATTCTGAATCTTGGGGTGGTTGTGAGAGAGATACATTAGAAAATTCGAATTTCTTTTTTACTTTAAAAATCAAACGAAGATTTGCGGATCACTCATCGTAATTGGGCCTTGATGCAAAGGGCGAGAGATTATCGTTCCAGGATTATCTCCTGATGCAATGTCATAAGGAGATATGGTTCTCCTTATGATGTCGATGTGAGTCTTGTTTGTAGGGCTCGCTCGTTTGATTGAAGATCCTTCTATTACATCTTCATGTCCCATTTTAAGAAGGTTTCTTTGATCGAATAAAAGAGAATCTATGAACAAGTTCAAAGAGAGAAGAGAATGAAACTTTAGACTGTAAATCGGGAACCAAACACCTGGTTTGAAGGCTTTGTCTCTGATACCATGTCAAGAAACCTAATTTGTGTACAGGATTTTCTGTTCGATATCGTTGTTCAACTTTTTAGTTAAATACACAAATTTTGACATAACTTAGAGAAGAAGAAGAGAATATAATGGACCCCCACAACCTAATAATTAGAGTTTGAGTTACCAGCTTCTTGAGAGTGTTGGAGAAACCCTTTATGTTAACCAACATCCAAGATATCATTGAATTCCATGATGCAAAAGTCGCTTGCGGTGTCCAAGCCGATGCATTGTCATACGTCAAAGTTGTCCTGATTACGTGCAATGAAGAAACAAGTGCTCTCGCATTTCATTAGACTGACTACAAATTCAGCAAAGAGGAGAGACATTTATTTCCCAACTATGAAGCTTATATAGGATCAAAAATCGATCGTATGTGGCTGTCTAGAGAGTAAAAGCATGCTTAGGAGTGACTCTTCCGAACCAAACATGTTTTGCCCAAACTTTTTTCTTATCTAAATTTTCTCTTAGCAAATTTCAAATTGCTTTGGTATTGAAAATGTAAAGATATTTTACTTTTCACCTCATTTGAATATAACCTTATCGCTGGTTGGTTCAAGCAGAGGAAGGTTGATCAATTTTGAACGAATCGAGCTAAACTTTTAGTTATATACGAAAGTGCAATCCAACTATTTGCATTAGTAGCTTGAACTACTGTTGAGTCCTTGGGAATGCCTAGCTTCACATGCCCATCTGCTCCAATGAAGGTGATAAGAGGACCATACCCTTATCAATCTAATCATCTCACCAAAATAGAGCTTCTTGATCATCACCTAGTTGGCAGCCACTAAGTCTCTTCACCATAGGCTTCGGAAGTGATGTGGATTATTCAAGAATCGAAGTCAATTTGCTTTAGAAAAAGAAGATATCAATGAATTAGACCCATCTGGTTTTGATTTCTTTTGTTAGTTACCATTAAGTTATAGTTCCCATATTTTTTTTCATATTCTTTTGTTACACGCGATGATGACCAAAAATTTTTTTAAAAAAAAAATCAATGGTCAAAAACAAATAAAAAGGTGAAACGGAGGCAACAAAGCAGGATGACATCCAGTTATTCTCTAAGTTCTCGTCGCTTGAAAGATTAACGTTCATGAGAAACAAGACAAACAACACAGACAATCACTTTAGGCGACAATTTTGCCTCTTTCACAAGAATTTTGCTCTCCGGCATAGATATTTTGCTTTGTCGCTGCCGATACCGCAACGGTAAGAACATAGTCTTTATCAGTCAGATTTAATATATGGAGGTAGCGAGTATTGCCTAATGGAGTGATAGAAAAGTTGAACAATAAAATAGCCAAAACACAGAGTTTAACTAAGACTATATACAATGAGGGTGTTGAATACAAAATTCAACAGTTGAATTGTTGCAATGAGGGTGTTGATTTTGGGTGTTGAAATGAGGTAGATGAGAGAGATGTTGAATAAATTCAACATGTTGAAAACTGAAAGTGGTGGGATCACAACCCCATGTGTTGTTTTATAATTGGTTGTTTTATTATTTTTTTAATTGTTATATCTCATTCTAATTATTTAAAGTCATTTATTTATAAAAATATATATTTAAAGAAATAAATTATTATATCAAAATTCATCATTTTTTCTATTCTATAAATAGAAACTAAGTTTATTTAATTTGGGTATAGAAAAAAAAACATATTTTTTGAAAATTCAATTTTTTAAGTTGTGGGGTAGGGTGTTGAATTGTATTGAACAAAATCATTGTAAAAGTGTAAAAGTTGAATGGGTGTTAAATTATTATGTGGAAGAAAGAGAAGATGATGTGGAATGTTTAAAAATGAAAAAGTGAGTGTTGAATATCAAAATCATTGTACATAGTGTAAGCCAAACAAAAATACCATACTCACTTTTCAAGTACATGTGATGAATATTAATTGTAAAGTCAAAACGTGAAAAAACTAGAAGTATTACATTAAATTTTACTCATCTTCGTACAATAATGATCCATACATATATAATTGATGTTCTACCAAGTAATAGATCAAACCCATATTTAGAAATAGTCAAATCCACATAAAAGGCACAAGAGAACCTTAGTATTCCAATGGTAACGCACAGATGAGGATTTTAAAAATGATTTGAGTGATCTTGGGATGAAGTTCCAATAGTGTTGAAACAAGTACCAAATTCCAAAGGACTCGTTATATATCCTGCATTTACTAACTCGAAACGGTTCATAGATCGCTCAAGAACAAATCCGTTTTGTTGATACGATCTATTGGTTTCGATGTTGGGATAGTTGTGATTGGTTCCATATTGTTGATCCAAGGTTTCACCTATATATATAACCAGAGTTATATTGTAATCTAATGTTAGTTAATACTATATAACCAATCATCTTTCATTAGCCGTATATAGAATGATAAGAATATAACCCCTTTTTTTTTAAATTACCTTTGGTGAAAAGAGCAGGCTCATGGGTTACTCTTTCGGCTACTTCTAACAGGTTCCAGTTTAAGTAAGCTTGTCGGACTAAATTCTTAACAGAGTGCTGCAACAAAATATTACCACAAACAAAATAAAACACACATTTTCTAAAACATTAAATAGAAAAATAGATCACCACATAAAAACACAATCATTGATAAGCTAAATATATATACCTGATTCAAGGCTTCACGACTAGACAAAACATGACCATCGATAATTGCTTTCATAACTTCGCAAATCGGATTCAAGATCAAGACAAAATTTGGTCCTTCGGACAAGTATAACTTATCTCCCAAAACACATTCTCTAGCATGTTTCAATGTCACATCCCACATTTTATCAGACATTCCAGGGCCCAATATCTGTAAATAAACATACAAATAAACAAACCCTTATTAGTCAGACAATGAAATTACTCACACTACATATTTTGTCTATTTCTCTATGTATGTTGGCTAAAGACAAATTAAAATGAATCTAATTGATTAGACCTGTCGGAGCTTATCGAGATCAACAACAGATAACTTGAGAAAGTCTTGGACAGTGTTGATCTTTTGAGAAGTGAGCTTCTTATGAAAGGCCCCATCTTTGCCTATCTTCTCTAGCCGCCACACTTCGTCTTCTAACATTGGTGGGTGATGTTTCTTGTACACTTCACCAACCCCAAATTGTACAAAATAAAATTATTAAACAAAGTTTTAAATATTCTATTTGATTTTTTCTATGTATGTTCTTTATGTTTCTGCTTATGCATGTGTTTGTTGAACACCTTAGATTAGTATTTGCGTGTTATATAATATTGAAAATATGATTTCATGATGTATATAGACTATAGAGTATTAATTGATAAGATGTTAGAATAATTTACCAAAGACGTGAGGTCTTTATTATAAAGTGGACAGTTGTTTGCGTACGGTCCACATTGAAAATGCTTTTAATTTTCTTAAAGATAGATAAGAAAAAGAAATTAAAAATTGTTTACATATAAAGACAAAACAACCACAATATGTATCTGCGGAGAAAATATATACGACTAGACTGATAGGGACTTCAAAAATAAGTGACCAAAGAATTCAAAAAAAATTTGTATAGTTTTATTGTAAAACCTAAGAGTCTCTGAAATACAGATAAAACAAAAAAAATCTTTTAATATAAATATATGTGTGTGTGTGTGTGGAAAACTGTTACAAATTAGTAAAAGTTAAATAAAATTTGGAAAACTAAAATATGATTTTCAGGAAACTCTAATGCACATATATATGTTTGCACAAAACCAATATGTTAACGGTATATAGTTGATAGAGTAATCCATAAGATTGCGATAACCTGATGAGGTTAAAGTTAATTGAAAGATGCTTCTCCTGATATGTTACTATTACATCCCTAGTGGAGCGCTTAATGAACATACCCACAAAACTCACTATATATGCATCCATATATTGTTATAACTTCGTTAATTATTTTTTTCAGTTAATCAATTCTTGTATTAAGATAAAGTATAATTAGTAATTAAGAAACGGAACTTACATTCTCCACGATGATCTCTAACAACAAACGCTTCAGAAATCGCTTCACAAACCGCAACACCTTGACCGCTACACCCTTTTGCAACTTTCACACCGATTCTAAACTTACGACTACGAATCCAACTCGAGTTATCCGTGAACTCAATATCTTCGATAGTTCCAACGCCGTTTCTTAACGTCACAGTTACTTCTCCGGCAAGTAACGGCCGTTTCCCTTCCCTTTCTTTGACGATATTACGCTCAAACTCGTCACTGCTCCATGTATCTTTGGAAGGAAAATCTCCGTGAAGAGCAACAATGTTTAGTTTGATCGGACGGTCAAGATTCACGGGAGCGATAGAATGATCATTGCTCGAAGCATCAACAAGGATGATCTCGAGTGGATTGTTGTCCACGTCACTGATTTTACTACCGGTGAATATTGGTTGCATTAGTTTCTTACCGAATATTAGCTTTAATGTCGGAGCTTCGACCAGAGACGACGATGACCGAGAAAATAATTGGAGTCTTTTACTTATTCCATATTCCACTTCTTCGCTTACCTGTTTACATCATCAAAACTAGTAGAGTTAAATGCTCCTCCGTTTTTTTGTACTAGATGATGTTTTGGAAGAAATTTTTTTTTATAATTCGGGTGTCCCGGTCCCCACTAAAGTGGGTCTAGACTTGCCGGCAGGGGTCCGAAGGTTCCGGTCTTTTTTATGACACAGGGACACATGAACATCTCCTTCACCATCGTTTCCAGGACACTGGTGTCCGCATGTGAAATCACCAGTGACCGGGATTTGAACCAGGTGGCATAACTCACAGCCGTGAGCCCTTTACCACCAGAACTAGAAACCCTAGTTATTGACAGATTTTTTTCGTCTAAAAAAAAGATGATGTTTTCACATTTTTATGCAAAAGTTAATGTTATCTCGTGTTTTTTACTATTAGTATTTTGTAGTTTGATTTTCTATTGATTGAATTAGTGATAGGTTATTTTGTTTTCGTGGTAAAAGAAGTAAATAAAATGTAACACCGCAATAATATTTTTGTATTAATGCTCTTAGGTTTTAACAGTTAAACATATAAAATACTCTCCTCTAATTTGTGAAAAGAATTTTCCTTTGACATCTTATAAAACACGTTTAGAAAATACTAATATCTTCGTTTATATTTGTTGTTACTTGTTTTGTTCTCTATAACACTATATACAATTAATTAATCTAACGATAAAATGAGTTTGTTATGACTGTTGAGTTAAGTTTAATAGAAGACTTGGAGTGCAAGTCAAAGTAAAAAGAAAAGTTGAGATAAGGATGGATTTTATTACGAGTTATCTAATATTATTCATAGTGTTTTTTTTTGTTTTAGGAATTAGGTTTTCATATAAATAAGTAGTCGATCTATGGCTATTAGGTTGATGAGAGATTTTGAGCTTTTGTAAAACTTAGTTTTGAGGGATTTTCTACGTTAGTTAGAAGAGATTTTCTTATTGAATTCTGAGTTTATAATTACAAAGCTTCAATTGGTATTAGAGCAAGAGATCTTGGTGAAGTCTTCGTGCTCAAAGTTTTTGATCTCAGAACCGAGATCACTAAAACATTACACGAAGAAGGAAAACATTTTCTCTTAAAACCTACGAGTTTCTTAACCTCTAAGAAACCTGAACCTGTCTAAGAAGAAAACCGATATATCTTGCTCTGTTTTTGGAGTCATGACGGAAGTAGTTCCTGCCACCACGACACGAGCAAAAGAATGAGGTTCAGGGCCGTCGATCAAGTGCCCTAAGCTGATCACCACGAATTATACGGTCTGGAAAATTCGAATGAGAGCACTACTCAAAGTACATAAAGTTTGGGAAGTAATTGATTCATCAAACAAAGATACTGAGAAAAACGATATTGCTATAGCCCTGATCTTTGAATCAAATACTCGAAGCCTTGATCCTTCAAGTAGGAGAATTCGAAACAGCAAAGAAAGTGTGAGATGCAATAAAGGCAAGGCATATGGGAGCAGATAGAGTCAAGGAAGCAAGGTTACAAACTTTAATGGTAGAATTTGATCGTTTAAGGATGAAGGACACTAAGACCATCGATGAGTTTTTGGAAAGATTGTCGGAGATCACATCAAAATTTGCAGCTCTTGGAGAAGAGATTGATGAACCAAAAGTTGTAAAGAAGTTTCTAAAAAGTCTCCCTCGTAAGGAGTTTAAACATATGGTTGCATCATTGGAACAAGTGCTTGACCTCAAAATCACAAGTTTTGAGGACATCGTAGGCCGTTTAAAAGCATATGAAGAATGTGTCTCTCAAGAGGATGAGAGTCACGAAGGTCACATCAAACTAATGTATGCAAATATGGATTCTCAAAGACCACAACAGAATCGGGAATTCTATGGAGATTACCGAGGGAGAGGGCGCGGTGGACGGTCTTCCTATAGAGGAAGAGGCCGAGGAAGGAGCAATGGACCTCGAGACTTATCGAAGATAACATGCTTCAGCTGTGATAAGAATGGCCATTTCACTTTTGATTGTCCGGATCGTCTTCTCAAGCTTCAAGAAGCTGAGGAAGAACAAACACAAAACGCAGAAGAATTGATGATGCACGAAGAGGTCTATTTAAATGAAGAGAAAATTGTGCCAAAGAAATATGAGATGGATGATACACAAAGGAATGTGTGGTATTTGGATAACGGGCCTAACAATCACATGAGTAGAGATAGTAGATATTTCTCATCGATAGACAAGACCATAACAGGGAAAGTGCACTTTGGTGATGACTCTCGTATCGACATAAAAGGGAAGGGTACGATCGAGTTCATAGACCGAAACGGTGAACTAAGAAGAATGAATGATGTATATTTCATTCCAGTTTTGAAGAGTAATATCATTATTTTGGGACAAGCTACAGAAGCTGGTTGTGATGTAAGGATGAGTGGAGAACAGCTAATTATGCATGATCGAGAAGGTAAACTAGTTGCAAGAGCTATCCGATCAAAGAATCGTCTATACAAGGTGTATATGAACGTTAAGGAGAATGAGTGCATGTTGTCTACCGCGATGAGTGAGTCAACAAAATGGCACGCTAGATTAGGCCATGTGAACGATGAAACAATGAAGAATATGATTCAAAAGGAACTAGTTGCAGGAATACTGAATCTAAACATTCAGAAGGATGTATGTGGATCTTTCTTGCTTGGAAAGCAAACAAGACAAACCTTCCCACAAACCGCAACATTCAAAGCGAGCAGAGTATTAGAGCTCATACATGGCAATCTTTGCAGGCCAATAACACCAAGTACTGCTGCTGGAAACAAGTATGTTTTTGTGCTTATTGATGATCATTCTAGATTTATGTGGACCATATTATAGAAAGAGAAGAGTGATGCGTTCAATAAGTTTATTAACTTTAAGAGCTTGGATGAGAAAGACTCAGGAAAGAGCATAAAGACAGAACATATCTTGGTGGAGAATTCTGTTCACACGAGTTCAATATGTTTTACGATGCTTCTGGAATAAAGAGACATCTCACAGCGCCTTACACTCCTCAATAAAACGGAGTTGTTAAGAGATGAAACAGAACTTTAATGGGCATGACACGAAGCACCATGAAACATATGTATGTTCCAAATTACTTGTGGGACGAAGCGATAAGACACTCAACATATCTTCTCAATCGACTAGAGACGAGAGCAATAAATGACAAGACACCTTATGAGTTATTTCATGGGAGAAAACCAAATGTTAGCCATCTAAGAACCTTTGGCTGCATCAGATACATAAAAAGCGAGCAGCAACACTTGAAGAAACTGGATGATAGATCACGAATCTTAGTTCACTTGGGCACGGAACCCGGATCTAAAACATAGAAAATGTTTGATCTGACAATAAGAAAGGTTATTGTAAGCAGGGATGTTGTGTATGACGAAAATAAAAGTTGGAGCTGGAATTAAACATTATCTGAGCAAAGAAGAGGTGGAGACTTTCGGAACACGATCGGGTCACATGGAAACCGTGGAATCCAACCTGTCGCCGAGGAAGAAGAGGTTGCGGAACTTGAATAAAACAATGATGCAGAACAGAGCAACGACCCTGAACAGAGCAACACTGAGACTCACGAACATAATAGTGACGATGGTGGTAAAGGACCGTCGCAAGTTCAAACCCGAGAAGGAGAAGAATCACGACAAAATACGATGACTTCTTTCGCAAGCTAGGTCGTGACCAGCTCACCATCAACACAGACCATGACCAGAAGGTCTCAAAGACAGGTCACGAGGCCGAAATATCTCGATGACTATGTATGGGTTGCTGAACTAGAAGGAGAAGAATTGCTGATGATCATGAACAACGAGCCATGGAGTTTTGAAGAGGCAAAGGATTCGCGAGAATGGATGCTCGCGTGTGATGATGAGATGAATTCAATTACCAAGCTTGATTCATGGAGTCTGGTAGAGTTACCAGTGGGAGCAAAACTAATAGGATCAAAATGGGTATTTAAGCTTAAACGAAACTCTGATGGGAGCATCAACAAGCACAAAGCGAGACTTGTTGCCAAGAGATATGTGCAGAGACATGGGATTGATTTTGATGAAGTATTTGCATTAGTAGCTCGAATAAAGACAATTCACTTACTCATTAATATCTCTGCTTCAAATGGATGGGAGATACATCACCTGAATGTAAAAACGATGTTTCTTCATGATGAATTAAAAGAGACAGTCTATGTTGCTCAACCAGAAGGTTTTGTGGTAAAAGGTAGTGAGGAGAAAGTGTATAAACTTAAGAAAGAATTGTATGGTCTTAGAGAGGCCCCGAGAGCTTGGAACGATAAACTAAACAAAATTCTCCAAGATCTGAAGTTCAAAAAATGTTTGAAAGAACCATCGGTTTATCAAAAGTCTGTGAGTGAAAATCTTCTTCTTGTTGTTGTGCATGTGGATGACTTATTTGTTACAGGATCAAATAAGAGGATGATAGAGGAGTTCAAGGAAGAGATGGCAATGAAGTTTGAGATGTCGGATCTCGGGAGGTTGACATACTATTTGGGAACTGAAGTTATTCAACATGAAGAAGGTATCTCTTTGAGTCAAACCCGATATGCTTTAAGGATCTTAGAGGAATCCGGAATGAAAGATTGTAATCCTACTCATATTATGATGGATCCTGGTCTCAAGTTGGCGAAGTCCGAAGGCGAAAAGGAGATAGAAGCTACGACCTTCAGAAGAGTCATTGGTTGTCTATGATATTTACTTCATACGAGACTGGACTTGTCATATTGTGTTGGGGTTTTAAGCAGATACATGCAAAATCCTAGAGAATCTCCTGGAGCAGCTTTAAAGCATTGCTTGAGATACTTGCAAGGTACAACTAGTTTCGGCCTTAACTTTAAAAGAGAGATGCTTGGGATGGCGAAGTTGATTGGATATAGTGACAGCAGTTATAATGTGAATCCTGATGATGGTAGAAGTACGACATGTCATATATTTTATCTTGGAGACAGTCCTTTAACGTGGTGCTCACAGAAACAAGATATTGTAGCTTTATCCTCATGTGAAGCAGAGTTCATGGCAGGCACAAAAGCAGCTCGACAAGCAATATGGCTTCAAGAATTGCTGAAAAAAGTCACTAGCTCCGAGGGTGAGAAAGTAGTGATCAAGATCGACAATAAATCTGCAATCGCTTTAACCAAGAATCCTGTGTTCCACGGCCGTAGCAAACACATACACACGAGGTACCATTTCATTAGAGAGTGTGTAGAAAATAGATTAATAGAAGTTGAACATGTTCCCGGAGAATGACAGAAGGCAGACATTCTGACCAAAGCACTAGGAAGAACAAAGTTTAAGGAGATGAGGGAACTCATGGGAGTTCACGAGCTGAAGGAGATCAAGATTAAGCCTAAGGGGGTGAATGTTGAGTTAAGCTTAATAGAAGACTTGGAGTGCAAGTCAAAGTAAAAGGAAAAGTTGAGATAAGGATGGATTTTATTAGGAGTCATCTAATATTATTCATAGTATTTTCCTTTGTGTTTTAGGAATTAAGTTTTCATATAAATAAGTAGTTGAGGTATGGCTATTAGGTTGATGAAAGATTTTGAGCTTTTGTAAACTTAGTTTTGAGGGATTTTCTAAAATAATAAGAAGTTATTTTCTTTTTGAATTTTGAGTTTATAATTACAAAGCTTCAATGACATCAATTAAATTATTCAACATCTAATATAATTAATGTATGGAATAGTTAAAAGGGATCTGTGAGAATTTGTATTACAAATCTACAAAAGACATTATTAATTTGTAATCTTGTGGTAGTTTTAAATGTATATATAGAGTTTGTCAAATGGTTCTGCGTGTATAAATAATCTTGTACATATGAGTATGTGCATGAACATTATTATTGTGTCCTTTCGTGCTAGGTATAACCAACTGGAATCTTAGGCTAGAGAGTTCTTGTTGTTAATACTAAAAAGTGCTGGTAGGTAACAATCACTAACGAAGGTATATGATATACCAATTAATAATGCATGCATGGCCACTACATATATGCATATATGCTGTACATAAAATGTATATATAGTATTTAGCAACATGACCAAATCTTTCTTAGTTTTAACTCGCACATTCGACGTGATCAAGGTCCGTGTATAGTATTTCTATGAATGTAGATGAAAGTTATCAAAAACATATGTAGATGCATGCAACACTTCTTACGTAATTAATTTTCTGTATCTGATTAAACATGGAAAACTATGTAACGTATGTATATATATATATATATATATACGAGTTATCAGTGATGAAAATATAACACTAGCTAGTGAGCATACAATATAGTATCGATCATAGTTCTGCTCAGTATAAACATAAAGTGGAATTGAAGTATATATACTTACAACTTTTCGAAGAACGGGCTCTAGGGCTGACGAAAGGCTCTTCATAGAGTTCTCTGCAATCAGTGCTCCAACCACACTGAAATTGGCCGGAAGTAAAAAATAAATAAACAAAAGTTTAGAGAAGAACAAGATACTAGAGTAGTAAGATCTAATGAAGATAGTATTCTCTTGGTGAATAAGAGAAAGAGAGGGAGAGAGAGAAAACAATATACGTAAAATAAAAGCATATTCATATGACAAGGAAGAAAAAGGATTTGATCTAAGAAAAAGAAAATCAAGAAATTCTGAGAAAGGTTACGAGGCAAAAGATGGTAGAGGTTTCATCCCTTTCTCAGTTTTCTTTTCTCCATCGAACTCTAGATCTTGATACATCCTCTTCCTCGCCATGAAATTGGTATGGCGAAGAGAGAGAGAGAGTGAAAGAGCGAGAGAGAGAAAGAGCTTATTATATCTTCTTTTTTTCGCCGATATCAAATATAGGTTTTATCTAAATAGAAATGTTTGATAGGATCTAAAGGGGAACTTGGGATATATGTTGTTTGGGTTTAGTTTCTTCTAATAATTATATATTAATTGGGAAAAAATAAAGAAAGTTCATAGAACGACAAAGGAAGCAACCTAGAAACACAACTAAGAAATCCAACCGAAATTTCTTTTTATGATGTTATAAACAAGGAGACTTTGGAAGTCAATCCCGAAAGAGAAAAGGTCTTTCGTCAACAAATGGACGACTCTGATCTTCCCATCTGTTTTTGTATTGGATCTAACGGTTACGGTTGATACTAAACTTGATCCATTTGCCTTATTACTATATGTGCAACAAAGTTTTAGAATACTCTAAACATTAGTCAAGCGGCGAGTTTCGATCAAACGTCTAACGAGAAAATAGAAATAAACGAAGATTAATTGGCGATTAGTTTTTGAATTATTTTGTTATTTTATAATTTAATTACTTTATTACGGATGTGAGAAGAAACATAAAAATAGGTGAATGGTCGTAAAGAAAACGATACATAATTTAACGTGGTTCATCTCTACGGTTATGTCCACGGATAAAAAAAGAGTACTAAATTAATAGAGGTGTAAACAAAGTACAATTTTTGTGTCGAGTCTTAGGTTAAACTGTTGGAATAAATTCAAAGACGAAGCTTGGATCGCAAGCTACTGCAAAAAGGAAAAGTCTAAATTAGTTTGATAATAATAAGTAATGTTTAGGAGTTATCTAAACATTAAAAGCGTTTCCTTTTTGGATTATGTTTTCTATTCTCTTATGTATTGCCGAGTAATGGCAAGAGAGACTGTGTGAGTTTTGAGAGCTTTAGTTTTGAGTCTTAGTTTCTAAAGCTTTAATAAAGAAAATTGTTTTTTGTTCGATTTCAATAATTGGTATCGGAGCATTGGCTCTAAAGTTATCGAGAACCACAAGAGAGCCGACTCTGTTTCAAGGAACAAAGCTTTTGCTCCGTTTCTTTTTTCTTTTTCGACAAGCAACATCTTGTTCCTCCATTGTTGGGAAAGCTTCAAACCTTACGAGGAGTGTTCTGCATCGATATTCACTGATTGTTTCTGATATCGCATCGTTCTCCTCTTGTTTAAACAAAACTCGATAAAAACGATGGGTGACCTCACGGTCAAAACGGCGAAAGCGAAAGAAGGAGGAACATCCTCTGTTAAGTGCCCAATGCTAAATTCAACAAATTATACGGTTTGGGCCATTCGAATGAGAGTTGTGTTAAAGGTACACAAAGTATGGAGCATACTCGAAACGCCTTCGACCAATGACGAGAAAAACGCTACTGCGATTGCTTTGATCTTCGAATCCATACCAGAATCACTCATATTGCAAGTAGGAGAGCTTGATACATCAAAGAAGGTCTGGAAAGCCATTAAAAATCGACACATGGGAGCTAAGAGAATTAAAGAAGCTCGCCTCCAAACTCTAATGGCAGAATTTGACATATTGAGAATGAGAGATGATGAAACCATCAATGTCTTTACTGGAAAATATCTGAGATTTCATCCAAATCTGCGGCGTTAGGTGAAGAAATTGAAGAGCCTAAACTTGTGAAGAAGTTTCTTAAGACTCTTCCCCGGAGAAAATACATTCATATAGTCATTGCCCTCGAACAAGTTTTGGATCTAAAAAACACCAATTTCGAAGATATTGTTGGGCCACTGAAGGCCTATGAAGAGCGGATATCGGAGGACGAAGAAACACATGAGGATCAAAGTAAATTGATGTATATAAACGCGGAGTCACAACCAGACTGTAACCCCTGTGTTCAGAGGGTAGAGGATGAGAAGGTCGCTACTCCAATAGGAGAAGAGGATGTGAAGGTCGTGGACAGATAGATGCATCTAAAATAACCTGTTATCGTTGCAATAAAATCGGACACTATGCCTCTACATGTCCGAATAGATTGCTAAAACTACAAGAAGCTCAAGAAGTTAACAATATTGATACACATGATGCATGATGTAGATGAGCTTATGCTGCAAGAAGTAGTCTACTTAAACGAAGAAAAAATCGTACTAAAACAATATAAGAATAACTCGAGAGATGAGAATACATGGTCCCTTAATAACGGGGCTAGCAACCACATGAGTGGAGATCTAAGTTGACTATTCTATCATCAAAAAAGTACTTTTGGAGATGATTCACGTATCAACATCAAAGGCAAAGGGGCGATTGAGTTTTTGGACAGAAACAACGAACCAAGGATGATGAGTGATGTTTATTTTATTCCGGATCTAAAGAGTAACATCATAAGTCTTAGACAAGTCACAGAGTCTGGATGTGAAGTGAGAATGAAGGATAATTACTTGACTATGCACGATCGAGAGGGAAAGTTAATTGCTAATGCAATAAGATAAAAAAAAATGATTATGCAAGGTCCAAATGAAGATTAAGAATGAACGATGCCTACTTGCTTCTACGGTTAGTTCATCAAGGCTATGACATTCATGAATGGGCCACGTTAACTTTGACACTTTGAAATTGATGATTCGAAAGGAAAACGTCACAGGAGTCTCACAAATTGACATTGGAAAAGAAGTGTGTAGCTCGTGTTTACTAGGCACGCAAACCAGGAAATCCTTTCCCCAATCAACTATTTATCGAGCTTCAAAGGTACTAAAACTTGTTCACGGTGATCTTTGTGGTCCAATATCACCAAGTACAACTGCTGGGAATAAATATATCTTTGTCATCATTGATGATTACTCAAGATATATATGGACAATTCTATTAAAAGAGAATAGTGATGCCTTCGACAAATTCAAGAAATTCAAAATTTTGGTGGAAAAAGACTCAGATATGTGCATTCAAATCTTCAGAACGGATAGAGGAGGAGAGTTTACATCACATGAATTTAACTCTTTTTTCGATAACACGGGAATAACACGCTATCTAACAGCTCCGTACACCCCACAACAGAACGACGTTGTTGAAAGGCGAATAGAACGTTGATGGAGATGACACGAAACATTCTGAAGCACATGATGTTTCCAGATTATCTTTGTGAATAAGCCATAAGACACTTTACGTACTTACTAAACAGAATAGCCATGAGAGCGGTTAAAGACAAGACGCCGTATGATTTGTTTCGTGGAAGAAAACCAAATGTTGAGCATCTAAGGACATTCGCGCAATGAAACAGAGTTGCTTGGCGATGAAGAAAACTCTGAAGCTCACGTTAATGGCGATGAAGGTGATGACACAGGAGCAGAATCTGACGGAGACAATGCAGAAAGTCATGGTGGTGACAATGATGAGATCTTTGGGAATCAGAACGAAGCAACAAGTTCAAGCCAACCTGTGTTGAGAAAATCATCAAAAGCAGTTGCGAAACCTCGATATTTAGACGATTATGTTCTTTTGGCTGAGGAAGAAGGAGAGGTTCTACTTATGTGTATTAATAACGAACCATGGAATTATGAAGAATCTAAGGATTCACGCGATTGAACACTAGCTTGCGAGGAAGAAATCAAGTCAGTAACAAAACTCGAGTCTTGGGATTTAGTAGACCTACCGATAGGGGTAAAGCCAATAGAACTAAAGTGGGTTTTCAAGCTAAAGAAGAATTTTGATAGAAGTATAAATAAGCATAAAGCTTTACTTGTGGCAAAAGACTGTGTTCAAAAACATGGGGTAGATTTTGATGAGGTGTTTGCACCAGTAGCTCGCATAGAGACCGTTATATTGCTTATCAATCTAGCAGCTTCTAATGGATGGGAGATCCATCATCTTGATTTCAAGTCTGCGTTTCTTCACGGAGAGTTGAAAGAGATTGTCTACGTCTCACAACCAAAAGGTTTTGAAGTTAAAGGATGTGAGAAAAAAGTTTATAAACTCAATAAAGCCCTATATGGTCTGTGACAGGCTCCTAGAGCCTGGAATGACAAATTAAACCATATTCTTCGAGAATTTAAGTTTAGGAAGTGTCTTAAGGAGCCTTTAGTTTATCGTAAAATGGTGAAAGGTAATACTCTACTAGTCGTGGTCTTTGTAGATGATTTGTTTGTCACAAGATCAAATATGGATGTCATTAGCAAGTTTAAGAAAGAGATGTCCTCGAAGTTTGAAATGAGTGATCTAGGGAGATTAACATACTATCTCGGGATAGAAGTTTCGCAAAACAAAGGAGGGATTTCTTTAAGCCAAAAACATTATGCCACTAAGATTCTAGAAGAGGCAAAGATGATCGAGTGTAATTCGGTTCATGCACCAATGGATCCTGGTCTTAAGTTATGTAAGTCAAAAAGTGAAAAAGAGATAGATGCTACTAGTTATCGAAAGATCATTGGCTGTCTACGGTACTTACTTCATATGAGAACTGACTTGTCTTATTGTATAGGAGTTCTAAGTTGGTATATGCAAAGTCCTAGAGAGTCGCATGGGATAGCTTTAAAGCAATGTCTTAGGTATTTGCATGGCACGACTTCATGTTGTTTGAGGTTCAAACTTTTGGAGCTTGTGGTAACAAGGTTAATTGCCTACAATGACAGTAATCACAACGTAGATCCTGATGATGGAAGAAGTATGACTGGTCATATGTTCTATTTGGGAGATAGTCTTGTTACGTGGTGCTCCCAGAAGCAAGAAATCGTTGCACTATCATCCTGTGAAGCAGAATTCATAGCTGGTACTGAAGTTGCGAGACAGGCGATATGGCTTCAAGATCTACTTAGCGAGGTCAATGGTACTTCATGCGAAAAAGTGATTATCATGATAGATAATAAGTTAGCCATCGCTCTTATGAAAAACTCAGTCTTCCATGGGCAGAGCAAGCACATACACACCAAGTATCATTTTATCAGAGAATGTGTAGAAAAGAGATCGATAGAAGTTGAGCATGTTTCCGGGAATGAGCAAAAGGCGGACATTTTGACGAAAGCTCTTGGTAGGATTAAGTTCAAAGAGCAGAGAGGTCTAATTGGGATTTATGATCTTAAAGGAAATGACTTTGAGTTTAAGAGGGAGAATGTTGGAAAAACACTCAAAGAGGAATCTTGGGTTGCAAGCTACAACAAAAAAAGAAAAGTCTAAATTAGTTTGATAATAATACATAATGTTTTGGAGTTATCTAAACATCAAAATTGTTTTCCTTTATGGATTAGGTTTTCTATTACCTTATATATAGTTGAATAATGGCAAAAGAGATTGTGTGAGTTTTGAGAGGTTTAGTTTTGAGTCTTAGTTTCTAAAGCTTTAATAAAGAAAGTTTTTCTTTGTTCTTTTGCTTGTTCGATTTCAATATAAACACCCTCTAGTGTTTATAGGAAATTAGAAGGCGAAATTTCTATTTCCCGATTCCGTGGACAAGGATCGACTGATGCTTATCCTTCTATCCATAAACGCCACTTTTTCCTAAAACATGGATCAACCGATCCTTGAGACCCGGATCTTTTGATCCTTGTCAACCAACTGACAAAGATTCAAGGTATTACGACATATTCAATTTTATAAATATATAATAAATTTATAACTTTGATTTATAGATATTTCGACTTATTTTAAACTAAAATAAACTAATACGTACAATTTTAGTGATTAGAAAATGTTTTTTTGTCGAAATTTAGAGGTTAAGTTTTTAGTTAAGTATAATTCGGTAAGTCAAATAGTGATAATGTTTAAAAACTGTGATTTACACGAAAATTTCTTATGTTGATGACAGAGAGAGGTGAGAGAAACTATGCTCTCAGGCACAATCGTCTAGGCAATTGAGAAAGACCTTCAGCCACCGTAACGGCTTTTTCCAAAATGATAAACCACTGCACCTACTTTCTCTAAATTTCAACAATTGAAGAAATTTGAAATTTTCGACGAAAATATTCAACTTTTCTTGCAAAAAATTTCAACTTTTTCGGAGATCTTGACGCTTGCGGACTAAATGCTCGTCATCTAAACATCTATCTTAGAGTCTTATTTCCTTTTCCAGACCGTAAAAAACGACGATAGCAAACCCTTCGACAGAAAAAGTACAATGTCAAAATCTCAAATAGTTAACGCCTTCCAAACTTCTTGAGAACCTGTTTCTTGCTTTTCTGGTGAAAGTTGTTGATTTGGTTTAAAGTTTTCACGAACGCTCACTACCTCGTAGAAGTCTCACACGTTTGGGTGACGAAATTTATCGGAGAAAGTCTGATTCTCTGTTTTTACATGGTGTTTCAGGTTAACACTGAAAGTTGTGGAAAGTTCTCTAGTTAAGAGGAAAGACTGTATAAAAATGGTAAAAATAATTCCTTACTCAACAAAAGGTTGCTCCCCCTGCTCGGAGACGAGGATGAGTTAAAGCATATTATATAGAAATTGACGATTTATGTCGTAAACATTCTCTAACACTTATTGGTCGAGTTACTAACCTCAAGATTCAGCGAGTCTAGTCTTTAATCTCTGCTTTAGCAGATCACTGGAACTCAAATGTTCATCCTATGGCTCAGAATCAGGGCAAGAAAGATTCCAATTCCGATTCTCATATGAAGAAGACATACAATGGGTATTGGAGAACATGTCTTGTCATTACGAAAAATTGATGGTTATAGTGCAAATATGGGAGTCTTTGCCTAATTCCCATAACAAATACCCTTTGGATCGAAGTGAATGGCTTCCATTTCACATCTGAACAGAGGCTTTGCCTCAAAGTATAAGCGATGATATTGGATATGTGGAAGATGTTGATATCTCAAACTCAGTAGCAAGAATGAGGGTTCATGTGAATGAACTTAAAACCCTTATGAATTCGTCGACATTTTTCTTCAAAAATAGAGAGGAAATTAAAGTAAATTATGTTTATGAAAAGCTAGAATAACATTGCTCCATCTGTCTCTACCTCGATCATGAAGAGAAGGATTGTCTTGAAGTCATAGTAAGAGAAACGAAGGAAAAATGCTCTGAGGCTAGCGAAGAGTGAGTTTAAACATAAATCTCATATTGGCACCCAAAAGAGGAATCACATAAGCTGAGAGTGCGCAACCTAAGACAAAAAGTCATTAAATCAACAAGAGTATGAAGATATATCAACTAACAAGACCAGTCAAGCCACACTCTTTAACAAAAAAAAGGATCATTATCAAGCGGTTCAGAAGGTACACGACATATAAGGATATCAAAACTAAATGGAGAATGCACATTATAAAAAGGGACGAGATTATCATGGATAATCTTCAAGATATTACCCTTACATCAACCATACGGAAACCAACTATGAGAGAGTTGGAACACATTGTACATTTCCATCTCAGTCTAGAACCAAAACATACTCAACATAATGACAAGTGTACAGAGAAGTAGTGAGTCAAAAGCAAAAAAATTGATGGGGGACAAAAGCATAGAAGGTAATAGAGAAAATTCTAGTGCAGAACAAACAGTGTCATATGCCTCAAAATCAATAAGGCCAGCTCCTGAAAGACCATTAAACCAAAGATGCATCCCTTACAAAGCAATCATGAGAGAGACATCATTACAGAAATATCTCGACCAACTATAATGGATGTTATAGGAGAATTCAAGGAAGTGATGGTGCAATATGCTAAGATAGCAGACCCAACTAAAGGTGCCACAAGAAGAGAAAGAATGAGATTGCCAGAAGAGCAAGGATAAGTAGAAGACGTCGCATCCCAAATGACCAGAGTGGATTTCAGTATCCAAGATAACAATCCAACTGAGAATTTGGAACAGATTCACAGCAGAATTCGAGCTAGCCAAAGACTAGGGCGCATAACTTCAGATAAACTAGAAGTGATTGAATCCAAAAAGAGGATACTAACAAAAAAGAGATTGGAATGACCTCCTGTGATAAAGAAGATGACCAACAGTCCAAAATTGACTATTGATACAACCTCAAAAAAGAGAAAGTTGACATAAGAAAGACCTTCCTCAAGAAGAAAGGTACCTTTTAATAAGGCTAATATAAAATATGTTTTACAAGAGGATAGAGTGGATTCATCACGGTCAGTTGTCCCTCCTGTGATGGAGAATTAGTCGCAATCTCAACCACCTAAGAGCAACATAGTGCCAACAATTGTTAGGAGAAGGATGAGTTTTCGGGATCCACCCAATCTAATTCCTTAGAGATTGTGGCTTAGAACTGTTAAGGGTTAGAGAATCCTTTGACGGTTCGACGAATAAATGAGATATGTTAACGCATCTCTCCTAGTATTTTATTCCTCTCTTAGACAAAAAATGAAGATGCTTGCATAATCAAAATGTTTGAAAATATAGAATTTGAAAAAAGGTTCTAATTAGCCCTCATGGATGTAATGAAGGAGGTTTGGCTCTATTTAGAAAATCAAATTTTGAGGCGGAAGTTTTACTATCCTGTGAAATCATATCAATCAAGAATCTCACATGAGTATCAAATTTTTTTGGCTTATTTTGTGTATGGAGACACCGATAGAATCAAGAGGAGACAAATGTAGAAGGATCTAATAGAAACAACAACAACTAAAAACGAACAATGGTTTTTGACGGGTGATGTCAACGACATTTTAAACAATGTTGAGAAAGAAGGTGGACCGCAAACAGAAGAAGGGTCTTTTGGTGATTTCACAGCCTTCGTGTCCATGGGAAATTTATATGATCTACAATATTCAAGTAATCCTCTATCGTGGAGAGGACTAGGGTATTCTCATGTAGTACAGTGCCGACTTGATCATGCAGTAGCAAACTTATCTTGGTTACTGCTTTTCCAATTGGCCGATGTGAATATCTAAGATTGAAAGGACCCGACCACAAGCCAATAATATCAAATCTAGACATTACAAGAAAAAGGCACAAAGGATTATTCCAGTTAGATAGAAAATTGAAAGATGAAACAGAGATAAAAACAAAAAAATAGATGGAGTCAACGTGGAATGCAAATCCTCATCTACATGCAAAAGCCATATTGGCAAGAGTGAG
Source organism: Anastatica hierochuntica (assembly GCA_900406275.1). NCBI lineage: Eukaryota > Viridiplantae > Streptophyta > Magnoliopsida > Brassicales > Brassicaceae > Anastatica > Anastatica hierochuntica. The sequence goes on from OVAN01000520.1 coordinate 22,817, forward strand.
AAAAGAGATCATACAATGGAATAAAGGATACAAAGGTTGGGTATGATACATCTTGAAAACCTGAGAAGAGATTTTTGTGATAAGATGATAAGCTCAAATCCAAATGCAAGGCGGATCAAAAAACTCAATAAAAGAGCTATTGATTACCTATGACAAAGAGGAAGCATTCTAAAGACAGAGAAACAGAATATTGTAGTTAAATCTTGTGGGAATAAAAATCTAATGTTATTTCCATGTGGCTACAAAGACAATGAGAGCAATAAACAACATCACAGTTTTAGAGGAGGACAAAAGCGTGGTATATATATAAGGAGGATCACATCACAAGCACAATTGTTAAACAATTACAAAAGATGTTTATTGCAATATTAGGAGAAAAAGAAGAGATTGTAAATCAAGCTTTTTCAAATCATGTCACCCAAAGATGAATAGAAAAGTGGTAAAAGTTCGATTGATGAAGAAATAAGGAAAACATTATTCTCTATTCACGTTGATATAGCTCCAGGAGGTGATGGTTTCTCGGCAGGGTTTTTCCAATCCTACTGGACAATTGTTGACCCGAGAATCCATATGGAAGTCAAAGAGTTTTTCAACTCTGCAAGACTGCACTTTAGTTAATGAAATGCAGATCATACTAATATTGAAGGTCTATGGAACAAGAAAATCTGGAGACTACATGCCTATTGCACTTTGTACACTGTCCTATATAACTATTTCAAACCTATTTACAAGAATATTGCAACCTTTTCTCTCAAATTTAATTTTTGAAAACCAGTCCGCTTTTGTCCCCGGACGAGCAATCTCAGAAAATATACTCATAACGCATGAAGTGTTGCATTTTTGAAAACTTCTAAAGAAAAAATATTACTCAATGGTCGTGAAAACATATATAAACAAAGCAGATGGCTAAGTGGAAAGGGGCTTCTTTCGGTTAGTGCTACAAAGGCTAGGGTTCTACTACCGGTGGATACAATGCGTGACCACGGTAACCTATTCCTTTCTTATCAATGGGTTGAATCAAGGAAGATTTATACCCCAAAGAGGTATCCATCAAGGTGACCCTCTATCATTGTATTTGTTCATCCATTATAGAGAAGTCTTATCAGGTTTTTTCTTGAAAGCACAAGAAGAGGGACTCCCTACAAGGAATCAAAGTGTTAAACGAAAGACCAAAGGTGAATTACTTGTTATTTGCGGATGACACAATGTTTTGTCGCAAAAATGAGCAAATTATCTCTTCCTTTAAGAACATTCTAAAGCTTTATAAGCTAGCTTCAGGTTAATTGACAAACACGCAAAAGTGCTATCACATTCTCCAAAAAGGCACCCATAGCTCAGAAAGAAAAGGTTAAAAAGGATTTTAGTATTACCAAAGAAATTGGAGTGGGAAAGTACTTAGAATTACCCGAATATTTTTTGCGAAGAAAGAAAGATCTCTTTGCATCACTTGTAGATCGAATAACCAAAAAGAATCAAGTTGGTCTTCAAAGGTTTTATCCTCGGCGAGTAAAATGGTTATGCTAAAAATTATCATATCATCGATGTCGTCTTATGACATGTCTTGTTTTAAATCTCATGTCATTATGCAAGCGTATTTAAACGACTTTGACAAGACTTTGGTGGGACACAAAAAAAAAGATGAAAGGAAGATGACATGGATTTCGTGGGATAAGCTTACTAAACCAAAGTTTTCGGAAAGACTCAGGTTTAGAGATATTTAATGATTTAATGATGCAATGTTAGCAAAGCTAAGTTGGAGAATTCTTTCAAATCCATCGTACCTCCTAAGTCGTATATTCTTAGGAAAATATTAAAAAAGAATCAACCTTCATGGAGAGCATAGAGCCGTCGATATCATCCCTTGGCTGGAGAGGAATTTTAATAGGTCGAGATCTTATAGCCAAGCATATGGGATGGGCGATTGAAAACGATGAATCAGTGAAAATTTGGAATGAATTTTGGCTCTCAACCACAAAGCAAGAAGCATCGATGGGACCAACCCCAAGGTTATTACAAAACATCAAAATTTCAGACCTTTTGTCAACTCAAAATAATGATTGAGATCATAAACAAAGTGCAAAGTATATTACCACAATTCGCAGCAAAGCTCTTGAATATCAAACTAAGCATGAGAGTTGGAGATGATAAAAGAATTTGGCTGAATAATGCAACAAGTGAGTACACTACAAAATCTGGTTATAACGCAGAGAGACAAACAATTGAAACCAGAGAAGTGACCATGCAACCGACTTAGATTAACTGGATATCGAATATGTGGAGTGTCTACATACCAGAAAAATTAAATTTTTTCTTTTGGAATATGTTTCATGATGTTATACCCACAGGAGATAGGCTGGTGGAGAGAAAAATCTTAAAAATTAGTAGTTGTAAGGTGTGTGGTGAACCAAAAACTATAGTGCATATGTTATTCTCATGCTCCTTTGCTCAACAGATTTGGAATTTAGCTCCTTTATCCAGGACCTTTGACACAAATGTTGTTAGATTATTCGCAACAACATGGAAAAAGTTATAGGGGATAATGAGTTTGTCACCAACTGGACTAGCGATGGATTGTTGGCTCTTTGGATTATGTGGACTTTGTTGTTAGTAAGAAACAAAAAGGATTTTCACTAAAAAATTATAATGTGGAAGAAACACTGCTCAAAACGATCATGGACGCAAATGAGTGGCTCTCAACTCAGAAACCAAAAACACAATCCACTAAAACTTCAAGAAGCATAGCTATATTTGGTCTATATAGTTTGATATTGTGCAAAACATATGCAGCCTGAAACTTGGAAACCAACAAAGCAGAGCTTGTATATTCTCAAGTATACAAGAAACACAAAAAGCTTATTCATTGTGGAGGAATTTGTTGGTTCACCCCTCTTGGCAAAAGCTTTAGTAGTGAGGAAGACGTTGATCATTTCTCAAGATATCGGGATAAAGAGTATGATGATCGAATCATATTCACAATTGCTAATCAAAGCTATAAATTCACGGGACGCAATTTCATAGATTCATGGAATTTTGACAGATGTTTGTGGTCTTTCAATGTTATTTTCCTCTATTTCTCTTAAGTTTATGCGCTATGCAAATGTTGAAGCATATGCTTTTAGCGAAACATTCCCTGGCGAAAAATTCCCTAAAAACAGCGATATTGGATCCAATTTGATATATGGAGAATTTAGAATTGAAAAAATATGGAACTAAATGGAAGACCACTGCAGATACGTACAAAAGAAATCGACATAGGTGAATATTCTTAGAAAAAAGTTGTAGAGAACGAGAAGTCTACCAGTTTGTGATATATCTCGTTTGTTCTTCATAAAATCTTTTTGTCCATTTCTAATTTTTAAAGAGAGTTTATATTATTGATATCAAAATACTTATTTATGATAATCAATTTATAATAAATTCATATTTTCCTCTCTCCAATCTAATTAGATTTTTCAGAGAGACATACATGTTTAGAATTTTTTTTGGGCAATTAGCTCAATATTCACAGTGCATAAATGAATTAAGAGTACAACATCTATATTGATTTAATTAGAAAAATAAATAATTATTTCCCTTGTCCAGATTGAACACTCCTCGTGGTGGACATCTTTTTATTCTTTTAGTTATTCTTCATTTTTTTATTTCTTTAACTCACCATCAAACTTCAAATGGATTTAAGAAGTTTTATACATATTGAAACAAAATTTCAACTACACAAAAAAAAAAATATATATATTAGACGTATCTTGAATTTTTCAAAACAGATTCATATTTTGTAAATAGTCGAAAATTAAAAAAAAAAAGTCATAAGATGTTGCAGCACTAGTTTGAATAATCAAACTATTCCATCGACAAATGACATAGTGAGCCTACTTTGTCCAATATGAATAGCAACTACCAACTTAAGAAAAGTTTAAAATTATTACCATACTAATAACTAAATGTAAAAGTTCACTAATCACACAACTTATAAACCCTATAAATAAACTAGAAAGGCAAATGTAATGTTTCACAATAAAAGTCAAAATATAAGACTATTCAAGATAATATGAACATTACGATGTAAGACTATTTGAATATTCAATACTATTTTCACATTTGGGTCAATGTACAAAAATTCAATAACTAAAGATAGAGGAGATAAAATGTAACTATAGTAAATGAACTTATAATATTAAATGAAATGTGAAAGTTGAAATTATAATGGGGTGATTTTGGGGGGTGTATTCAACCAATGATTTGGAGGGATTTGTATTAAATTCTTGAATCACATGTTATTCAAACAAGAATTTTAAAGAGTCTTTCAAAATTCAGTGTTATCGGAGTATTGATTTTAAAATGTATCATCAAACCTACGGTTATTGGAAAAACTTTTAATGATTGATTTTGAGTTACTTTAAGGTGTTTTAGTAGATTTTTCTTGTTAAAATATAAAGATCCATATCACATGGGTTTAGGTAAGATTGCAGAAAATTTTAAAAACAAATCACAACAACTTTTCTAATTCATCAAAATCTTCTAAAAATAAAATCCTCCTTAATACTTAATCTAATACGCCACCTTTAATTATAACTAATTTATTGGTCCACATATAATGTTGGCATTAAAATATTATAGATAGTTATAGTTTTGGTATATTTGTAATATAATATTTTTTCAATTTATATATTATATTGTGCATTTAAGCTAAACTGAAAATCTTAATTCTTAGAATTTTAGTTATATTATTTTAAATTTTATTCTGTATATTTATATATGTTTTAAATTTTGATAATACAATTCATTTGACATACTCTGCATATAGTGAAATATTTTGTTCTTTTGACATTGACTCCGCTAGAAACTATGATATTAATAACATTAATCATAACATTGGTGTTATCTAGAATTTATTTATTTTATTTTTGTTTTTATTTTAAAATAAAAATGTGACTATTTTATTATTTAAAATTTTTATCATTACAATATATTCTGCACATAGTGAAATATTCTGTTCTTTTGATATTTGGCCCCACTAGAAATTATGATATTAGTTACACTAATTATAATATTGGTGCTATCTAGAATTTATTATTTGTTTTTATTTTAATAAAATATGGGTTTTAAAAATATTTTAATGGAACATGTGATTATATTATTATTTAGAATTTTTTCATTACAATTTACTTTATACACATAAGAACGTTAAAAATTGATTACATATTCTATTTAACGTAAGTAATATATGCCTTTTCAAAGGTAAATAAGATCATTAAAAAATTTCTTTTCCATTGAATTTTTATTTTTGTCACTTTTTCTTTTTTTCATTTTTTTATTAACTATTTTTTCCCTTTTTTAGATTTTCAGAAACTATGATACTAAATTATTAATAGATTAATTTACAGAAATACACTTAAAAGGAAAAGAAATTTTACATTTACACCTGTCTTTTAATGGTTCTCAAATATACACCTCCTATTTGCACAAAAGTCGAAAATGCCCTTTTTATCTTTTAAGAAATAAACCCTAATAGGGTTTAAGGTTTAGGGATTATGGTTTAGGGTTTAGGGTTTAACTGTTAGGGTTTAAGGTTTAAGGCTTAGGGTTTAGAGTTTAATTATTAGGGTTTAGGGTTTAGGGTTAAAGGTTTAGTGATTAGGGTTTAGGGTTTAGCTATTAGGGTTTAAAGTTTAGGAATTATGGTTTAGGGTTTAGGGTTTAACGTTTAGGGTTTCTTTTAGTCTAGGGGTATAATGGTCTTTTTCATTAAAAAGGGAGGTGTAAAAATAAAANAAACAGACAATACAAAGGTGTATTTTTATAAGTCTCCCTTATTAATAACACTCATCATAAGATTTGTGTTATCTAGGATTTATTTTTTTATTTTTGTAAAACAGAAAATGCTATTATGTTATTATCTAAAATTTTTATTGTTATAATTCATTATATACACACAAGAACGTTAAAAATGGAGAACATATTCTATTTAATAAAAGTAATATATGATTTTTATAGTTAAATAAGATCATGAAAATCTTTCATTTTCATTGTATTTTTGTTTTTGTCAGTTTTTTGTTTTTTGTTTTTTAGATTTTCAATTTTTATTTATTTAAAGTTTCATTAAGGGTAGTCTTGTAATCAACCAATCAAACTTTCAATCTGAGCGAAATTCACTTCCAATATAATATATAAGATAATGGAGAGAATAAATAATATTGGGGTGGTTTACTTATAGAATAGTTAATTAATTAATTGGAATGCATAATTTAATATGTCACAGAAAAATATACTCTTAAAGATTTGAGAATGAGCAATACAAAAGGAAAAAAGAGCTGAGGAAAAAAAATATAATCGAGTTGTGATATGTGAGAAATCGTCAGATTATTTCTTTTAGTTCAACTATTTCGGTGCATCGTCAGATTGTTTCTTTTAATTCAACTATTTTGGCGTGTATGTGGTTTCTGGGTTTTCAAAAAATAAAATTAAAAAATCAAAAAATTTAAAAAATAAAAAGAAAAATAGATAATATTGTCAGAAGGACAAAAATAGAAATAATGGCAAATAATAAGGCTTTTTTTATTCACTAGTTAATTTTTAAATAATTATTTTTTATTACTGAATCCAATTTTCCATTATTGTTTCCTTTATTTTTGTGTTAGGTGACAAAGTTTGCATTAATCCGAACTTGTTAGTTTTGGACCTTTTGGTTGGTTTTGTTCGGAAAAATGTTATATATATAACAACCCCTTTTTTACAGAACTAATTTCATCAGAATATATAATGAAGTTCGAAATAACTTCTTAAAAGAAAGAAAGTCTTTGGGGTGAAAAAAATAGCAAAGAGTGTCTTGTATTGATCTAGCCTTTTTTTGTTTTCAATGTTTTCACAAATATCCTAATAATTTAGTAGCTATTGTATTAGATATAACAAATTCAATACAGAATGTAAAACCAAAAAAAAAAAATTCAATACAGAATGTCTTGCTTTAAAAGAAATAATTTTACCGAAGTTCTTACATGGGTTCACTAATATTAAACTATATATAAAGAGTCAAGTGTTGTAAAGAGTCAAGTGAATACTTTCGAAGAAGGTAAGATGATGTTTGATTTGTTCATATCCGGTAATTTCTTGTGAGCTGGATTTCAAATCTCAAAACTTCTTGTTTTTTTTTTAGCTTCATTCGACCTTGTTCAGTCTCTATAAAAAGTATTGCTTTTAATTAAATTTACACTTTTTATTTTTTTTCATTAAGATTACACTGTTTCTTGTATAATAATGGTATGCCTCGATGATAAATTATATATGGTTTTGTTACGTATTATTTAGTCATAATGTTATTGTTATTTAACTGCATACAAAATAAGAACTCCCTATATATCCCATTTCGTATGCTAATCCAATTTTTGGTGGTGGAATTTTTTTTAAAAATAAGTTTTTGGTTTTGTCGATTTTTGTATGTTTTTTTGTTCTAATTTAACCTCTTCTGTTTAACAAAAAAAAAAATTTAACCTCTTCCATTAAGTATGAAAATAAATATTCTATTATATAATTTGTAATGAAATTAAAAATAAAATAAATAATAACCGTACGTTAAAATGCACCTCTAGTATCATTGAGCTTCATTGTCGGGAAAGTTGAAAGAGTTGGATTCTCTATTCTGGTGGCAGCGGATTAAATCTGTTCTGACGTCAAGCTCAATAATAATATTGTGAAAAAACAAAAGCACTTTTGAATTGAATCGATTATTAGGAGAACTTGATTTTTTTTGTCAACCACACATTAATCAGAAAGTTACTCTGTAATTGGTGGTCCAACACGGAGGAGATGAATCTACAAAAATATAATCAGAATAAATAACTCGGGATCCTCTAACCAGACAGTCTGCTTGTGTATTCTCCGTTCTCGGGATGAGAGAAAGTGAGAAGTCTTGGAAATAGCTACGAAGACGCTGGTATTCTTGGGTGTACGTGAAAAAAGTTGGTCAGTCGCTCGGGTTCTGAAGCATGTTTACAAGTTATGTACAATCCGTCTCGAAAAACTGACAATTCAATCATCTGGCATGAATCTTTGTCATTGCCCATAACAAAGCTTCCATTTATGAGTGCAGGGGTGAAAGGCTCCGTCGTAAACATTTCGCTCCAAGGGAAATAACCTTATTATCCCAATCTTTATAAATCCACCCAAGACCAGATCTGGAGTCTAACTTTTTCCAAGATCTATCTATTCGACAGACTATTCCATCTACCCTCGTGCTCTCCGTACACAGCGGTGCTTCACTATAGTAGATTGAGACTGTGCGTCCCTCTAGGCTACCAAGTCAGACTCCGCATCCTTTAAAATGTCCTTAACTACTCATTGTACCCCTTGGAACACCATTTGATTCCTTGCTTTCCAGATTAGCCATAGTACCCAAGGGAAAAGGTCTCATTTACAATCATGGTTTCTCATGGGATTCCGCTAGAAAAGGAAATCCATGTTAGTATATATCGATTTCGTGGGAAAATCCTCTAGTTGTATCGGGTTACTACAGGCGGTCCAAATCTGCCTAATCAAATTACATTCAAAGAAAACATGATTAATTGTCTCCTCTGCTGTACCACAGCGCTTGCACACTGAATCACATTGTACCCCTCTGGTAATTATTTTTGTTGCCACCGGCAGGCTCCCTGAAATTAGTTGCTAAAGAAAGTGTTGTAATTTCATAGGAAATTTTATTTTCCATATGAATCTCTTTAAATCCTCCAGACTTGGGCCCCAACCATCGTTATTAATCCGGTTTATGGCCATTGAATTGAGGATTATATATTCAGCTTTAACCGCATATCGTCCTGATTTTGTATAATGCCATATTAAACCATCATAAGTAGTGGTTCGACTGGGTTGAATACCCCATATAATATCAATATCCTCTGGGTCCAGAAATTCATGTAATATTGGCAAGTGTCACTCTCTTGTCCCAGGATCTATAAGATGTTGAACTTCTAACCGCAGGTGCCATACACTACCTCGACCTCCTGCCGATCGTGAATGTACATCCGGTATCGGTGGATCGTGCCATACTGGAGTATTTATGCCAGACCTTATCCTTATCCTAATCCCTTGCTTAAGCAAAGCTTGGGTTGAGAAAATACTCTTCCATCCGAAAGATGGTGAATTTGGTTTTTTGCGTTCAAAAGATGAACATTCTTGAAATACCTACCACATAAAACTCGAGCGACCAAAAAAGTCGGGAATTGTACTAATCTCCATAATTTTTTTAGCCAATAAGGTTGTACTAAAATCCTCCAGAGATTTGAAGCCTAAGCCTCCGTTCTCTTTTGGAATACATAATTTGTCTCATGTATACCAATAGAGACCGCGGTTACATCCATTGGAGCTCCACCAGAAATTAGAAATTGTGCTGGTTAACTTGGAAGTTAAACCTTGGGGGAGCTTGAAATATGACATGACATAGTTGGATAGCGCAAGAGCGACCGATTTTATCAGAATCTCCTTGTCCCCTTTTGATAGAAATTTGAATGACCATCCATTTACTCGTTCTCCTAGCCGTTCTCTAAGTGTTCTAAAATAAGAGCATGTTCTAAAGACTTTTTACCAAAATATTGTTATTTTATTCATTTAGTATTATTTTAATTGTAAGAACACTTAAGAGAGCTTCCCACTAAAGATGCTCTAAGAGCATGATTATCCCACAAAAGTGGGAGGGTTTCTTAAAAAAAAAATATTTTATTATGTTGGAGTTCTTAAATCTAAGAACCCCTTGTCAAAAGTTTCTATGTTTATCCCTAAGAACCCTTTAGGGGTTCTTAGGGAATTTTAAATTAATAGAAAAAATGCTAAGATAAATCCCTAATTGGTTCTTAGTATTTTTTTGCTATTATTGCAAGAACCCCATTGGGGTTCTTAAAAATCGGTTTTTTAAAATTTTAAACGGATCCGAAACCCGAAAAATCATAAAAAAACCAAAAAAAACCGGAAAAACAAAAAAAAATCGAAAAAACCGAACCGGAACCGACCCGAAAATGAAGTAGTTCTAACCAAAAAAAAAGTCTGGGCATTCGGATCCTCGGGTCGGTTTTTGAAATTTTAAACGGATCCGAAGCCCGGAAAATCATAAAAAACAAAAAAAAGAAACCGAAAAAACAAAAAAAAACCGAAAAAGCCGAACCAGAACCGATCAGAAAATGAAGTAGAAGACAGGGAAAAAAAAGGGACGAAGAACCGGTTCTTAACATGTTTGTTTTTTTAAAATTAAAAAATTATCTAAGAACCAGGTTAAGAAACTCAGATAAACATGGTCTTAAAACTCTTATTTAAGAAATTTTTAGCAAGAGGTTCTTAGATTTAAGAATCCAACATAATAAAATATTCTTTTTATTTTTTAATAAACCCTCTCACTTTTGTGGGATAATCATGCTCTAAGATTTCTTACATCTAATAAGGCAAAGTTATTATCTCGTTATAAATTCTAGTTTAGTGAAAGTACATGAAATCGACGAATGTTATGAGGCGCAAAATCATTGAAATGTTTCACAACCCCATTACATAAATCATCTAATAACTAATTAAAAGGGCTTCTCTTTGGCTTCTAAGAGGCGCCACATCATCTCCTCTTTGTTTGCTCCCCAACCGCCACGTCAGTACATTCCTTCTCATGCTGCGATAAAACTTCCACGCATTTGTTTTTAAATGTGCCATGAAATAAGCTCCAAACTCTAACAACCCACATTGTTCGAACCCTAAAGCCAATTTTGTTACCCTCTTCCTCATTCAATTCTCGCATCCACCGTCGTATGCTCTCCCTACCGTAACTGCCGACGGTCATTAAACACTCTCCTCTATCTCTCTCTACCACTCTCCCTATCCGCCATTAATAAGCCATGGACGCTTCAGATGACCCCTCTTACTCTGTCGTTGCTACTCTATCCCGGGCTATAAAGACAGTAGCTCCCACATCCTAAATCCCACCAAATCTACAGCAATTTTGTTACATTGACATCATGGAAGCACGTAATCGCAATTTTGGAAATCTCTTAATGGAAGAGCTTCAAGCTCCTCCTCCTCGATTCAGAGGTACGCGTTCCCACGACCTGTTAATCTTGGTTATTTTATGGGTTTATAGCTAAATTCCAGCGGAATGATTCCGTGAATTAAAGTATGCTTTATAATTTCTATAGATTGATATGTTTTCTACAAATGGTTATCAACGGGACTATTGAACATGACATGACCAATGTTCTGGAAGTCTCGAGTTGGTTTGTGCTTTCTATGTTTAAGGATTTTTAGGTGCTATTCAAAGGGTAAATCACAGGCAACATATGTAAATTTTAAATCATTTTGTGATGTCGTGATGTACGATGATATTAGGGAATGTGTGTCTTGGTGTAGGCAAAAAAGGTAGAGAGAGAGAAGCGAGTGAGCTGAGAGGAACAATGAGGAAGAGACTGAGTGCGTCCCTTTTCATTATGGGGTTGATGTCCTGCTTTGGCTTGATGACGTGCTCAAAGATGAGGTGGTTTTTTAAGCTCCCTCTTATGTAGCTTATATTCTCTTTACAGCCGTATGTTAAGACATTACTGAAACAGTAAGAAAAGCTGAATGAAACATACTTAATCTTGATTTTTTTGTGTTGCACAGATTAGTACACCACCGGCCTGTACAACATCTCACATCTGAAGAATTGGACATCAGAAAAATAAAATCAAAGGTCTTTTGTGGGGTTGTCAGAGAAGTTTACTCATGTAAGAGAAGAGGTGTATCTCTGGTATAAGTATCTTGAGTCGCAAACGTATAATGTTACTCCAAGAAATCATACCGTACATCCGCAACTATAGTCATATAGATCTTTCTCTTGCTTTTCAGCTGTCTTTTGAAGAAAAAATAATAGCTCATTAACTACATCGTGGCTTATATATTTTAAATGGATAAAGAACATTTGTGTTTTTAACAACTAAAACCGATAGTGTTATAAAGACAAATGTAAGTATAGAAAGTGACATTGAATCTATACGACACATACTTTATATAAAATACTAGACATGGGCTTTGTAGTCGAAGTTATTTTAGGAACGCTTCAATTTTATTGGATGAATTACATACCTATTGGCTTTAGCTTTAGCTGATACTTAGTAATGATACGAAAGCGTTTCTTTTTAAACCTAATCTCTACTCACACTAGCCGAGAACTTGCTGAGGCAAAATTAGAAATCAAACAGCTGAAGGAAGATGTCGCAAGAAGTCATGCTGAACCGACTTCTGCCATTGAGGAATTAAATACCAGAATAAACATTTTAGAGGCTGAGGTCGAGAGTTATATCCAAAAGGTTGATAAAATGTCAAAAGACTACGGTGCTTTGAAATTGGCATCTCAAATGCGAGCAGCTGCTGATGCGGAGCTCATGAACACGACGACAGACAAGGAGATTCACCAGCTAAAGGAATAGCTGGATCATGAGTTAAATGATGTAAACGAGAATAAAGACAAAGTTGCTGACTTGAATGAGAAGTACAAAGACTCAAAAAGATTGATGGATATAGACATGAACTTGCAGGCACCAAAAAAACACTTCAGGCATCAAAAAGATTGTTCATTTTTGGCTTTTTTATGAAACATCATAGTCTATTTCCGGATCAGACCATTCCTTCCACGGCAAAATAGTAGAGAAACAACAATAGAATTCATTGGCGAGAATGGTGAATTGGTGGTTGAAAATCCATTTAAGCAAGGGAAAGATACCCATCGGTTATTTAAATTTAATAACGTTTTCGGCCAAACAGTAACTCAAGGTTTAAATAAACCTCTTTCCTTCTAATTGTTGGCTTTCTTTTCTGCTTTTGAATGAAAAATGTTGGAAACACTGTACATAATACAATATAACATAATGCAAATTTTTATAGTTATAATTAATTTTCAAACGTATATCATCCTATAAATTTAAATATAATAAAATAAGATTTGTTAATTTAAATTGATTGTAACTTGAATTTATTATACATTATATTATAGTAATATATCTTTAAATACAATAACAATATAATTGTCTTATACATTATTTAAAAACATTTTAACTATTCTCTTTAATGCCAAAAGATTCCATAATTAATATTTGTTATAATTAATTTTAAAACATAAATCATCCTATAAAATATAACATACTAGAATACAATATTTGTTAATTTTAATCGATGGTAATCGAATTTATTTAATACAAAACTATATTAATGTACATTGAATACAATAAGAATATAATTATGANGTGTCTCCTACATTATTTAACTACCTTTTAACTATTCACTTAATATCATTTCATTAATATTTGCTATAATAAAATTAGAGCTAAGACTATGAAATATCCAAATATTTTTAAATTTATCGATATCTGGATATGACTCGAGATTCATTGAAATTGGAAAACAAAAGGTTAAACGAACCCAAATATTATACTAAAAATAAAAGTAATCACATATACCGAAAAAATTCCAAATCGATAATAAAAAAAGTTAACTTAAATATTAAGTATCAAAAATAGCAATAAATTCGCTTTAAAAACTGTAAGTTGAAATTTGAAAATATTTGTATTCAAAATAAATTTTATATATCATAAAACATTAGATGTATTACTTTTTAAAATAAACTAATTTGTGTAATAAAACATATATATATATATATATAAATTTTAATTTTTTTAAATACATTTACAAAGTTTAAATGATAAATTATAGAGAAACATATAACGTGTAAACACAAAAAATAGTTTCAAAGCACTAAACACAAAGATGAATAAAATAAAAATATTCAAAAAAAAACTTGGAAACTGCAAATTTAAAATATTAAAAATGATTGCACTATAGAGAGTTGAATAAAGCATAAAATGTAAGATGAACACATACATTCTCGAAAAATAGCGGTGGAAACAATATCATAAACAAATTAAAATAAAATTCTCATAGAGGTGTAGGCACATGAAAAACCAAGATGATGGACTTATTCTTTTATCAATTATAAGTGTGTATGACCACATTATTATTTTTGTTCATTGTGATATGCATGCTAATGATTGTCTCTTTTTCATTAGGCATTGCACTTGGAATAAGCCAAGGATACATCTCCATGGTTTCATGTTGACCATAGTCAGTTACAAGTACGAATAATTAAACTTCAACTATTGACATAATTAAACAGTAGTTAAGTAGTTAAAATATTGTTTGCGTATTACAATATTTTACTTAATACATTAGTTTTTTTTGTAAAGCACAAGTTACGAAACCTATACACAATAGTAATTTATTAAATTAAATTATTTCAAATGATTTTTTGGAATCTACAATTTTGTTATCATAAATGATAAATTTGCGTAGAAAATCTAAACACCCAATTTTTGGAAACAATTTTCTTGAAAAATCATTTAATAAAAAACATAAGAAGTAGTTTATAAATACTAACTTGATACTAAACTCTCCACATAGAGTTTTACACAAACAATAATTATGTCATCTTTCTAAATAATACTCCTTTCGTTTTATTTTATAAGTCTTTTTAATTAAAAATACGCCGGTTAAAAAATCTAATTTTCTTCAAAAAAGAATCATTTAATGAGCATATTAAAATCAGTTCAACCAATAAAAAAAGATTGTATAATACTTAAATCTACATAAAGCTTCCAAAGCGTCTTATATTTTGACATAGAATAAAAATTCTAAAACGATTTATAAAACAAAACCGAAGGAGTAATAAATACCAACCTATGTCTTAATTTCTAATTTATAATTAAATATGAGCGTAATATTATATGAAAAAGTTTAATATTATATTGTTCTGCAAGCATTTGGATGTTTTGGTCGAAGAAGATGAGAACTTCAAGCACAATACACGTACATTGGTTTGACTATTTAAAGTTAATCAAAAATAAGTCCTGCAAATAGAAACCTTCATCTCATGTTAGGCAATATAATGACTTAAACTATGTCTTCTTAACACATTAGACATATAAAAAATCAGATAAAAACATACACAATCAAAGCATATAAGTAAAGTTTTTAAATATATAAAAATTGCAATTTTGTTTTAATAATTTAAAGTACTTAAAAATTCAAACTTGCTCCTGCAATATAAATGAATGTAACTACAAATTTGGAATGTTTCTACTTCACAAAAAAAACTAACTATACCTATTTCAAAAGATAGAGGACCAAAGTTGTTTCCAAAACTTTTCGCGTCTACTTTTTCATCCTCCTTCATGGCTATATTTGTTTTCATGTGAGAAAAAGAAAGTTGAATATTTTGGTTAGTAAAATACATAAATAATGGAACATTATTAATCTCAACCAATTTTAAAAGATTAGGCTCTAGAAATATTTTCATATATATAAAATATATAAGGATGTTATTATTATTTAAAGAATAATAGTGGTACATGTAGAAAATATACATAGAAAATGTTAAAAGTTTTATATAAACATTTAAATGAAATATTATTTTTTTTTGGCACTTCACTTTATATTTATGTAAATACAATTTAAAAGTCAAAGTAAAGATGGATGAAAAATTTAAAAATTAAAAGTTCTTTAGAATATATATAAAGAAAGTTAAGAAGCCGATAAAAACGTCAAATTTTGTAAGGAAAAGCAAAAATAGTTTGTATATGTGAGATTTTTAGAAATATTTTGATATTATTAATGTAATTTTATTAATATAGGATAAAACTGTGTTTCAAAAGTAAATTATATTCAAAAATACAATAAATATTATTTTAGACGTGGTTATGCTGATTTTATCGAACATGCTAATATTATAACAGTAATTCGCAATGATATGAAAGAAAAATATATAGGTGATTATATTAAAAAACATAGATAACTAAGTAAATTTATCATCAAGGTGAGAGAGTTAAAAAAATCTTTTAAGATGTCCGACAAATAAAAAAGATGTTGCATAGAAAGAATCTCTTACAGATTTGTGATAACCCATATAAGTATTGTAAAACGTATTTTAAAAAAGTACAAATTAGAAACTTTTGTTTTGTATAATAAGTTTTAAATATATTTAAAATATAAAGATGAATTAAAAGAGAAAAAAACTAAATAGACATAAAAACAGAACAAATGAATTTTAATTCAATGTATTTGTGTAATTGTTAATACGTAATACATATAACTGAGTGTATTGCCAAATATTTTTGGGTTATATTAAAAAAAGATTGTTGTAAGTTCATTCTCTTTCAAATATTCCAAACATCGAATTTAGCGGAACTAATGTCGCTGCTAGAAATTTAGAAGCAAAATAACATTGATAATTCTCACTCGATAATATTTTACTGAATTCTTTTAATAGTAATTTAATTAGCAGTGTATAAAATTATAGATTGAAGTAAAAATATAGACTAAATACAAATATTGCTAATAACATGTAATTTCAAATTGCAAATCTAAATACTTTAAAAAAAAAGAAAATGCAGTGAATTGTAAAAAAACTTCCATGTACGGAGAGTAATAATTTTACCTAAAATTGGAAGGTCCAATGATGGTAAAGCTAAATCAAACAATGTCACAATTGAAGGGAATAAAATAACTCTAAACCTCAGAGAAGACATATCCAAACCTCAACCACGACTTAAACGAGACAACCAAAACAAATCTCACAACAGTACTAAAAACACAAATACCGCAAACACAAATCCGCGCGTAGCGCGGACATAGTCCTAGTATCTATAAAAGTTGGCCAACTTTCTCCATGAGAGTGCCACCTCATCAAATATGGTGATGACAAGTGTCCTTTTAGTTATGAAATGACTTTTGAAATTCTTAAATATTTTTTCTTCTATTAAATAGAATTTATCATGGCTAATTATACATCATTAAGAGTTTATTTATAATTTAGTAGATATTTTGAAGACAATTCATAGAGATATTCATCTATAAGTGAAAAATGATTTAAAATTTTTAATGTTTTTTTCGTATTTTTCACCATTATTTATATAGATTTTCTTTTTTATTCAATAAGTTATAAATTTAGGAGAAAATGAATTCAAAGAAAAGAAACACCATTTTTCTAATATAAATATATTTTATGATATTTTATAATGAGTAAATACTTAACATATGTTTTGAAGAGTTGAGCCGTAAACTAAATATGCATCATCAAGTTCTTATTGGTAAATGGTTTATGTATTTTAATTTTAGGAAAAATGTATTTCTATTTTTATCTTAATGATATAGAACTCAGTTAAACATATTAGTGTTACCTTAAGTTTTCAACAAGAAAACGTAGCTAATAATTCTAGAAAATGTATATTTATTTTTGTCTTCATGATGAAAAACTCAATTAAATGTATTAGTGCTAGCTTAAGTTTTCTAAAAAAACTATAGCTAATAATTTTGGAAATTCTATCTAACAAATCAAAACCCGTACGTATGTGCGGTACTCATCTAGTCACAGTAAAAGATTGCAAAACTTTAAGTCCCAGTCGAAGCCATACACTCTAGGAAAATGTAAAAATGAAAATTGAAAATTGAAGGTATGTAATGTTTTATGAAACAGAAACAAAAAGTTATATGCAATTTTACGTGTGACGACTAAGTGGTAAAAGCGTAAATTACGCCCATCGTTTAGAAGACTTGACCAAACTAGAAGAGCTTCCTGTCTTCCTGATGCCTAGAAACATGTTATGATTCGAGTCAGACGAAATACATTGTTACTTATCTGCTAACTAAAACGTAATTTCAACTAATCTAAAAGACATATGACCCAAAACAAAAAAAACTAATCAAAAGCGTATTGTGGATATAAATTCACAAATTGCTTACTTGATGACGCCAAGCCCGACGTGACCTTAGCAACGGTCGATGTTGTTCTTGTAGCCACTTTCCGAATTTTATCAAGTGGTCGTGTTACACTCGTAGATCTTACACTCGTCGACTTAGCTCTGCTGCAATTGAATCCAATAATTATAACGTTAAAAAAACAAAAGAAGAAGAAAAGATTTCTTGAAACAAGAACAAGAACAAGAATTGATTTATATAACCTGTCTGAAATTTTGGGTGGTTTCTTAGCAGCAGCATCCATGGAACCTTGTGTACCGACATCAGAAGTAGCCTCACTTAATCTCTCCTCGTACTCTGCTTCAACAGAAGACGATAAACTCTCACCGTCAGTAAAAGAACTTCTTCTAGAGTGTGATGAATATTCTGAGTTCATGTCATCGGTTTGTCCTAAGCTCTTTCTTCTCATCATTGGTTTGGGAAGTGGTCTTTGAGGATGATTATGATTATTCAGCCTCTCTATCTCTTCATCTTTTCTCGCTATTATGTCCTTAAGGGATGCTAACTGTTAAACCAACAAATGATTCATATCTGAAACTGATCATAGTACTAAGATCATAAGAGAAAGAGAGAGAAAGCTTGTGTATTAAGTTACCTGTTCCATTAAGTCTCGAACATCTTTAGCTTCTTTACTACTCTTTGCAGCACCAAGTTCAACTCCAGAGACACGCTCTGCGAATTTCAAAGTACTCATTGACTCTGAATACGAAGTAACATCAGGATTGAGTTGCACAAACATTAAGGTCTTTGCTCTTCCTCCTATGATACCACATCACGTAGAATACAAAGTTATATGACATGTTCTTCTTCGTAAATTCTCTATTTTTAAGTGAATGTACTAACCAAGAGAGCTTTGGAGTAGCTGTGTGAGCTTGCTGTTTCTGTATGGTACATGAGAACTCTTTGAAGCAAGAGAGAATATCACATCTCCAAGAGATGAGAGTGATTTGTTAATATGTTGTGCTTCTCTAAGTCTATCTCCTTTAACTTCAGAGCGATCTACTCTCTCACTTCCTGCCAGATCCACCAAATGAAGATTGCCGTATAAAACAGAACCAGTCTTTAAATCTTTACCACGAACGTGGACAGTTACAATGCTGCATCAAGAAACAGTGTAAGAACCTGTTTTGAAACACACATGATTGTGTCAATATGAAGAAGAATAATAAGAAGAAAGAACCTGTGAGAGCGGCTACTTCTTTCATTCAAGGCAGTAGAACCAACGGCTCGATTCTGTAGTCCAATGTCCATCAATGTAATGACATCTGAGGTTGATGTCACAGGATACATGCTTGCATCAGGCACAGCCAAACCATTTTCTTGAGTTGTAGAAAGGATCCCTAGTGTGTGCAGCTTAAGGACAAACCAAAGAATAGCAATTAAAGACAGAAGATCAAACCAAAATTACGGAAGCAAGAAAGGATATTTCTTTTGAGAGTTGTCGGTAGACAGCAAATCAAGCACTTGTTCATTGTATATCTCCACCATTTGAACTCCAACTTCATACTTTATGTTTCCCTTTCTGGATTGAGAGATTTTAAAAAGATCATTGAGAGCGCGATAATTGACTCCCCAGTCCTCTTCACTTGCTCCATCTGGACCAGTCTGGAAGAACGAGAATGAAGAAAAAGGCGTTATTCTTATGATAATATTTCGCGGAAAAGAAAAACAAATACATACCATTGTATAAGTTTTTCCTGATCCTGTCTGGCCATATGCAAATATACAAACATTGTACCCATCAAGCACTGACCGGACCAGTGGTTTTATGTCTGAAAAGACCTCAGCTGCAACAATACAAAATACATTTGCATTAATAGAATGTGGTGTCTCGAAGCATGTGTGCAGACAATACAGACATGAAAATGAATAGAGACAAGGCAGGGTAACAAGTGAACACCTTGAGTAGCAGTTGGACTATAAACCTTATTGAACCTAAACTGGCGAAGACCGTCTTTCCCTGGTCTAGTGGGATTAGTAACTACCAATTCTCCATCCTCACCAACGTACTCAACCACAGTATTTGGTGAACCCTGTCCAGGAAGGAAAGGTCTCACCCGGCAAAACACTCTAATATTTCCTGCAAGTCACAACTACAGAACTTACAGTCTTGACCAAAAAAATTTAATTAGCAATACTTAACATGATCGTGAGTACCTTTTAGCTCCTGAAGCTCATTGAAAAGCTTTCGGTTTTCAGTTAGTACAGCGTGATAGTTTTCCGCAGCATTCCCAAGTTCAATCAGCTTCTTTCCTAAAGAGACAGATTTTGATTTATCAGCACAGTTAGCTGAATTGACTACATAAACATTGGTTAAATCATTCGTACCTAATAGGCTGAATTGTTCTGAATAGTTTTCTTGAACCTTCATTATTTCTTGCTTGATGGATTTTGAATAGGACCTCAACTCCTAGGATTCAGCTTATTTAGCCATGTATAGATTGTATAACAAACAGTTTGTATAAACATAATATACCTGTAGTGCCTTAGATTGGTCATCAATAAAGCTTCTATATGAAAGTTCTTTCTGACTCCAACTTTGGAGTTTGGACTCAGATTTTTCCTCCATTTCTTTGACTTTTCTCTTCCAGCTGACCAAGTTTTGTTCAAGCTCTTGAATCTTTCCTTCAAGGCTTGAATTAGCAGTTTTAGTTTCTTTTTCCATTTGTTGAAGCTCTTTTATCTTTGCTTCAAGAGACTTTTTAGCAGTATCTGCTTCTTTGGCCATTTGTTCGAGCTCGTTGACCCTTTCCTCAAGGGCGGTTTTTGCAGTGTTTGCCTCTTTTCCCACTTGTTCAAGCTCCTTCAGCTTGCTCTCAAGTCCTGTTGCAGCGACCATTGTTTGTCTTTCCATTTGCGAGCATTGCTCTTCGTATGCCTTTTTAGTTGCCTCCAGTTCTTGCCTTAATGCCGAAATTTCGACGTTAAATTTATCATTTTCTTTCAGTATTTTCGCCATATCCTTCTCTTCGCTTTTCTTTTGTTCTTCCCACTTTGATTTTTCTGTCTATCATACAGGTAAGTCCTATATGTCAAGGTGAATCTTTTTTAGTAAAGTCAGTTTTATATAAAGTAACTTGTACCAACCATTGTTTGGCTTTCAAATCGCGAGCGATGCTGTTCATATTCTCTTTTAGTTGTCTCCAATTCTATCCTCAATGCCGAAATTTCGAGCTTGTATTGATCATTTTCGTTCATTAGCTTAACCATATCATCCTCTTCGTTTTTCTTCTTTTCTTCCCAGATTAACTTTTCTGTCTAATCAAACAGAAAATCATCCAAAACTGAAGTTACTTTCATGTCAAGCTTATTAGAAAGAATCATTCTAATACCTTTATCTGTTGAAGTTGTTGTGTAGCAATCTAGTAAACAAAAACAGAAGATGTTAACACATTAGTGAATGTTTTTTATGAGACAAGACACTAAGGCTTAGGTAATCAAATCTGTCATGAGCTTACAAACTTGTAAACAAAATATCATGATACCTCATTTTCTTCACCACTTCCTGATGCTAAGGCTTCAAGGACTTTAATCCTTGATTGGTACTTCTCTTCGCGGGTTTTGAAAATGTTGTTTTGCTATACAGAAACAAAGAGGAGATCACACGCCAAGACGATCAGAAAATTGAATATTGCTATCAAGTAAACCAAAATCTTACTGTTCTTAGATGCTCAGCTTGAGTTGATATTCTTCGCTCAATCTCCTGTACTACTTTTCTTAACAGGGATGCCACACGCTGATCATCATCATCATCATCATAGCTTTTTCAAAGATGTTTCCGAAGATGTAAAGTGCATCATATAGTATGAACCGGAATTGTTAGCAATACCTGAGGGATTTCACCATTCTTTCTTTCAATACTTTCATCAAGAATTCCATTCACAACGCTTAGAAGTGACTGTGTAGGAGCATTCTGCATCAAACAGAATCCCATGAGACTTCAAATTAAGGGAAAAAAACACGGTTTCGAATCCAGTGGAAATGCAGAAATTTCAATAAGAAGGTAGAGAGGAGATACATCTAAACTACTTGATTTCATCATTTCAGAAATCTTTGAAGCTTGAAGATCATAACGCCCCTGTTTCATTTGGAAAACCTCATGAAACTTGTGTCCACCATGGTGCATTGATCCAGGAGATAATGGATCTGCCATGAACAAAAAGAGTATTACAGCAATAATAATATTCACTACAATCAAATAATTACTAAACAAGAACATTATTATACATACACACAGAGTAAAAACAGCAGGAGATAGAAACATACAAGTACCTAATGCACCAGAAGTAGCAAGGGCTTGCTGAAACTTGGACTCTGCAAGACTTCTATGCCTTTCGTCTCCAGATATTGGAGAAAAGGGAGAAAAAGGACTACGAGGAGTTTTGGGGTCTGCAAGGTTTCTATGTCTTTCATCTACAGATAATGGAGAGAAAGGAGAAAACGGACTACGAGGAGTTGAATCTCCATAACCGCTTCCCGATTGATCACGCATAGAACTCATTGCCCCCCGCTTCTTCAGTTTCTAAAAGAAAACTTATGGAAGTAGTACTTGATAAGCCCACAACTCCATCATAGTTTCAGCAACAAGTCCTGAGACATTGTTTGATTCATTCAAAAGAAAAAGAAAAATATTAATGTGTTAGACCAATTCCAATCAAGTAACACACAATATAGTAGAATAGGCTAGAATAGAAGAAACCCAAAAGTCCATGTTTCTTTTCTTTTTCCACAAGCAATGAAGGGTAAGAACAAGATTTAAAAACACCACAAGTCTCCAATGTCTCAAGAATAATCATTGTAATCAAGACAAAACAGCAATAGGAGACGACCGAAAGGGAGACATTGGTGCAATAACAACCCAAAAAGATTAGGCATTGAAAACACAGGTAGTTAAAAGTCGCAATCAAGAAGAGGAAAAAGAAGCTTCCATTGTTTTTCTCCTTACCTAGAAAAATCCCAGACGAAATTTTCTCGGGAAAAAAGCAAGCGATGGAGGAGGTCCAACGTGAGAGAAAACAGAGAGACAAAGGAGACGTGATAGGAATGTGGGTTGATTTTATTATTAATTGTAATCCTGGAAACCCATTAATTTCTTATTAATCAATCATTTAAACTCAGATTTCAAAACACAAAAACAAAAAAGATTTTGTTTTGTTGGGTTTGGGTACGGAGGAGGCGCGAATGTAGGGAAGACGCAGTCACACAACTCACAACTTCCTTTCTCCAATTGTTTATACGAACATTTGCCTAAAATTGGAGTTTATTCATTCTAACCAAATTGTTTAACACAACAATTTTTAATTGGTTCTAAGAGACGATTAGCTTTATAAATATGATTTTTGCTACGACGACCAAAGAGAAGATTCAATTCTATATGTATGGTTTGGTCACCACGTCGGGTTTGTGTGAACGTTAACAATATTAATGATAATATTTTTTACTTCAAATTACAGATTACGAAAATGTGTTAGCGGCCAGCGTTAGATTAATTTATCATCCTAATTTTAATATATGAATACTTGTTTTTGTTGTTGTTATACATGTTAGTGTTGGCGACAATCACTATATATATATAACACTATTAATATCATTATGTTTTTCATATTTTATCTGCTAGTTGCATAAAGTCTTAAACTCTGTCGTTTAGTTTTCATGTTAAGCCACAACATATATAAGAAATCTGATTTTATTTTTGCCGTTCCGCACCAAATAATTAAAGGATAATGGTAAAGAATAACAAAAAAAAAATTATTTAAGTTTTTAACACAACAAAAAAAATTACCTTCTTTTACCCCTTCTTCTTTCTTTCATGATTTAGGGGTAAAAGGTAAAATACCTCCAATATTTAATTAGTATTTTTTTTTGTAAAAACCAAAAAACTAAATATTTTTTGAATGATTATTTGGTAAATTCACCCATAATAAAACATATAAATTCTAAGTAGATATATAATAATGGGAACGATGGTTTTGTGTTTGTGTGAAACAAAAGAATATAGGAAGGACTCTCCTTTATTGAATTGAATATCTCTCAAAACAAAAACTCAAAGCTCTCAAAACCTTAGGTCACAACTTGACCCTTTTTATAACTCAAAATAATTCCTAATCCTAGAAGGAAAACATCTCAATCTTTTAGATATCTCCTAAAAGATCCTTATCCTAAACTAACTTGGTTTTGTATTCTTTCGGTTTATACCATAAGTCGGTTTAGTAGTTACTTGCTTCTCAAGTAAGTCTTCTCGGTTTCAAGCTTATGCCAACATTCTCCCCTTTAAGTTTGAAATCCATTCTTGACAAGTCATGTACTCTAATGAGATCTCTCATCTCTCATCTCTTTAAACTTTGTCCTTCCAAGGGCCTTTGTCAAGATATCAACTTTATGCTCAGTACCTGGAACATGTTCAACTTTTATTTGTCCACTTTTAATGCATTCTCTCATGAAGAGGTATCTTCGGTGAATGTGTTTACTGCACCCATGGAACACTGGATTCTTTGTTAATGCTATGGTCGAACGATTGTCAATCCTTAGCAATACTTTTCCGCCTTTAGTACCCATGATTTCATAGAGCAAGTCTTGAAGTCAGATAGCCTGTTTCGAAGCTTCAGTGGCAGCCATAAACTCAGCTTCACATGAGGACAATGCTACTATGTCTTGTTTCTGTGAGCACTAGGAGATTGGTCCCTTGCCAAGATAGAATATATGACCACTTGTACTCTTCCCATCGTCTGGATCAATGTTGTGACTGCTATCACTATAACCTATCAACTTTGGTACTGCACTCTCCGAGCCTTCAAACACCAACTTAAGATCAAATGTTCTGCGTAGATACCTGAGTACTTGATTCAAGGTAGCTTCATGCAGCTCTCTCGGACATTGCATATAGCGGCTCAAGACTCCAACCGCATACGATAGGTCGGGCCTAGTATTAGTAAGTACCGAAGACACCCTATGGTTTTACGAAACTGTGTTGCATCAATCTCCTTCTCGGTTTCGCACTTGGACAACGTCAAGCCCATCTCCATCGGTGTCAACGTCAAGCCCATATCCACTGGTGTCAACGTCAAGTTGCACAAATCCATACCAACATCCTCAAGGATTCGTGATGCATATCTCCGTTGAGTAACTGTGATTCTTCCTTCATATTGATTTACCTTCATTCCAAGATAATAAGTTAATTTTCCCAAGTCACTTATCTCGAATTTCGAACTCATCTCCCCTTTGAAACTCTTGATGATTTTTGTACTTGTTTCTGTGACAAAAAGATTATCAACACACACGGCTGCAAGCAAGAGATTGCCATCGATTTCTTTCTTATACACGGAGGGCTCTTTGACGCAGTTTTCGAACCTTAGTCAACAAGCATCTAATTTAACTTATTGTTCCACGTCCTTGGTGCTTGTTTTAGTCCGTAAAGCGCCTTACTGAGTTTAGAAACCTTTCCTTCACTCCCCTTTACTTCAAAGCCCTCTGGTTGCATTACATAAACCGTCTCTTTCAATTCTCCATGCACAAAGGTTGTCTTTACGTCCAAGTGATGTACCTCCCAACTATGTGATGTTGCAAGATTGATAAGTAAGTGTATCGTCTCGAGTCTTGCAACTGGAGCATAATCTTCTTCATAATCCACTCCATATTTTTGAACATAACCCTTCGCAACAAGCCTGGCTTTGTACTTGTTAATACTCCCATTCGAGTTGCGTTTGATCTTGAAAACCCACTTGAGTCCTATTGGTTTGACACCAACAAGAAGGTCGACGAGATTCCAGCATCCATTTTTGTTGATCGAGGCAATCTCGTCCTCACATGCGAGAACCCACCCTCTTGATTTGCTTGCTTCGCCAAAGTTGTACGGTTCATTGTTTATGCAAAGCACCAATCTCTCTCCTTCTTCCTCTGCAAGTAAAACCTAATCCTCCAAGTACTTGGGTTTTACGATCTGCCTTCTTGTTCGTCTTGGTACAGTATGAGTCTGCGAGCTCTCTCCAATGGTGCCAATGGTTTCTGCAATTTCTCGCTTATCTAATTCATCATCACCAGCATTGTTACTGTCTTCATCATGGCTTGAGCTACGGATCATGCTACCCCAATCAGTTGTATTACCGACAGAGCTCTCGTGACGACTAGGACTTGCCCGAACATGATCTGTGTTATCTTCTACTCCTTCTTGTTCGATGACCTCGTTTGCGATTTCTTGTAAACCACGATTTCCAAATTGTTCTAACGTAAGAACAAAGCCTTCTTGTTGCATCTCGGTTTCTCCTTGACTCCATGTCCATCCTTTTGTTTCATCGAATACAACATCCCTGCTGACAATTATTTTCTTTCCTTTGGGATCATATAAGCGGTATGCTTTTGATCCGGGTTCAGGTCCCATATGAACAAGGGTCCTGGATCTATCATCAAGCTTTCGAAGCTGAGTCTTTTCGATTTTAGCATAACATACACAACCAAAGGTCTTTAAGTGGTTGATGTTTCATATTTTTCCAAGAAAGATCTCATACAGCGTCTTATCATTAAGAGCTTTTGTTGATATTATGTTTAGAAGATACGTTAAATGACAGATTGCTTCTCCTCATAGATAATTTGGCATGTGCATATGTTTTAGAATGCTTCTTGTCATTTCCATCAAAGTCATGTTACGTCGTTCAACTACAATGTTCTGTTGTGGAGTATACAGAGCGGTAAGATGTCTCTTAATGTCAAATTCTTCATAGAATGTGTTGAACTCCTGTGATACAAAATCACCACCTCTGTCTGTTCTGAAAATCTGAATTCTCTTTCATGTCTCTTGTTCTATCATTTTCTTTAGTCTTTTAAATTTTTCGAACGCATCGCTCTTTTCTTTGAATAGAATTGTCCACATGTATCTCGAATGATCATCAATAATCACGAAGACGTACCTGTTTCCTGCAGGTGTACACGCTGAAATGGGTCCGCAAGATCACCGTGCAATAAGTAAAGGACCTCATCAGCTCGGAATATTTAAGTTGGTGGAAAGGGTCTTCGGGTTTGTTTGCCAAAAAGGCATGATGCGCATACACCTTTGTCGAGGTTAATGTCCGAGATTCCTTGCACAAGCTTTTTTGAGCCATCATTCTTATTGTCTCGTTGTTCACATGGCCAAGGCATGCATGCCGTTGATTGCATTTGTCCGAAGTAGAGAGATGCAAGCATGTTTCGGTTTTTACTTGCCCCATCCTTACTTTATAAAGTCGATTCTTCGATCTAATGGCTTTAGTAAGTAAGTGATCTTCACGATCCCTCATTGTTAGTTCTTCTCTCCCCATTCTTATGTCACAGCCAGACTTAGTGGCTTGTCTGAGACTAACAATATTGCTTTTAAGGTCTGGGATGAAGTAAACATCTTGAAAAATTCTAGCCTCTCCATTCATGTTAATGAAGGAGATTGATCCTTTACCTTTAATATCGATTCGAGAATCATCACCGAAACGAACCTTGCCCGTGACTATCTCATCTAAGCTCGAGAAGTATCTTTTATCACTGGACATATGATTGCTTGACCCGTTGTCTAAGTACCATATATCTTCTCCAATATTTGCTTCATACTTCTCAGGATCAACATTCTTTTCGTGCAAGAAAATTTATTCATGCATCATCAATTCGTCAGCTCCTTGAGTATCATCCTTTTCGTTCTCTTGAGCTTCTTGTAGCTTTAGAAGTCGGTCGGGGCAATTCGAGACATAATGACCTAGCGTATCGCAGCGATAACATGTAATTCGAGATGCATCTCTTGGTCCATTAGAGTTTCCAAAACGTCCACGACCTCTTCCTCTCAAATAGAACCATCCTCCTCTCATAGTTTCAAGTATCAGGATTAAAATCTTGATAAGCTTGATTCTGATTGTCCATATTTTCATACATTAACTTGTTGTTCTCTTCATGGGTTTCATCGACATCAATGATGCGTTCTTCATAGACTTTCAAGCAACCGATTATGTCCTCGAAGCTTACAATATTTAAGTTTAGAACTTTCTCCAAGGATGCGACGATGTGTATGTAGTTTTTTTGTGGGAGACTTGATAGAAATTTCTTCACCAGTTTCGATTCTCCAATGTTAACTCCTAAGGCAGCATATTTTGAGGAAAGCTCTGCGAGTTTTCCTGTAAAAACATCGATGCTATCGGTTTCCTTCATCCTCAACCGCTCAAACTCGTTCATCAAGGTTTGTAATCTTGCTTCTCTTACATTTTCAGCACCTACTTTCCTTATTTTGATTACATCCCATACTTTTTTCATAGTGCCAAGCTCTCCGACCTGCAAGACTAGACTCTCCGGGATGGATTGAAACAGCAACGCCAAAGGAACGTCGTTCTTTTCTCCGTCTTTTTTTCTTTCAATGGCTTCCCATGCTTTATTGACTCGAAGTGTGGCTTTCATTCGTATGGCCCAAACCACATAATTTGTAGAGCTCAACATTGGAAACTGTATTGAGGAAGAGGATCCATTGTTTCCTCCTCCTTCCCTCGTTGTCCCCTCTTGGGAACTACTTCTTTAGACATAGTGACTTGTGACTATATCTTTCGTTTGTTTGTCGGCTAAGTCGTCTTCTTTGATCACGAGAACAAATTCAAGAGAAGAACACAGTTTTTTTTTCAAAGAAAGAAACAGAGCTTCAATGATTTCAGAGTTTGAAATCGTTGCCCCTGTTTTGTTAAGAGACGGAGTTTCAATGAGAAACAGAGCTTTTGATTGCGAAGAAGAAGAGCAATGAGAAACAGAGCTCTGATACCAAATAATGGGAATAATGGTTTTTTGTTTGTGTGAAACAAAAGAATATAGGAATGACTACTTTATTGAATTGAATATCTCTCAAAACAAAAACTCAAAGCTCTCAAAACCTTAGGTCACAACTTGACCCTTTTTATAACTAAAACTAATTCATAATCCTAGAAGGAAAACATCTCAATCTTTTAGATATCTCCTAAAAGATCCTTATCCTAAACTAACTTGGTTTTTTTTGACAAAAAAACTAACTTGGTTTTGTATTCTTTCGGTTTAAACCATAACTCAGTTTAGTAATTACTTGCTCCTCAAGTAAGTCTTCTCGATTTCAAGCTTATGCTAACATATAATACATGAAACCCAATCGAATATTGTGTGAAACTGATCAACTATTATGTCTATGAGAGAATCCGCACAAAGCGTGGATTCATACCGTTATAGATGAAATTATCGAAATACAATATAATATAAAAATTTCAGTTTAACAATTAATCATGTGTTGCAGTTTCTTTGTAGCTTTATTCATCATTGTACTTTTTATTATGGGTGTATTTGCTCAATATCCATAAAAAACAATATTAGCAAAAATAACCATATATTTTTTGGATTAAATTTAAATCAAAATTAGCTATGGTTTTACAGTTTTGTTCTCTTTTCTTATTTTTTTATTATATTATTTAATTATGTTTTTATCTAATTTGATTTAATTCAACTCTATTTACTTGGATTGATATACAGGTTGGATAAAATATAGAAAACAATCTTTTTCATACAAAAAAGAATAGATTTTTTCTCTATTTGGTGTATTTTGAATTTTCCAAAACAAATATATATATTTTGTAAATAGTCTTTAAGCATTATAATGTACAAAAGGTAGAAATACTACTCGAGATAGAATGACTATTTCCGCGTGTATTTAAACAACTCAAATAACAAAACATCATTGAAAGTTTATGTGGAAAATCAATTTGTAATTAGGTTATAGCATGTGCACAAAAGAAAAGTTATCAGCAAAACAAAAACATATAGTACTCCATATAGCATGACTATTTTCTATTCATAAGAAAACATCAATAATTCAGGCAATGATAAATTAATTAATTGGTATGCAATATAAAAGGTATTAAAAAACATGGGGAGGAATATTTGGATATTTAACAAAAAAAAAGTTGAACAAATAAATAAATAGAGTCTTATGAATTACAATAAATAGTCTGATTATTTTGTGTAGACAAACTATTTTACAATTATATAACTTACAATGTTATTTAAATATCATTATGAAATATATCTTTGTTTTAAAAATTCAAGTTAATAGTGAATGTGAAAAAAATCAACATTTCTTATATGATAATTTATCAAACTTTCATATAAAACAAAAAATGGTGGGGGAAAAGTGTAGAAAAATAAGGAATTAAAAAAAAATTGGATGTGTGAAAATAGGGGTAAAAATGAGATTATATAAAAAATACACTTTGGTTTTTTTTTGTTTTGGTTACTTTAGCTAATATTGTTTTTTCTTGGTATACCATGCAATTTCTCTTTTTTATTCATTATTTTCTATCAAATAATTAACTGTTTTTCTTTTCGTCTAAATTTCAATATTATGGTGACTTAACAATTTTAGTTTACAATTTAAAATTTTATTTATATTTTTATAGTGTTCATCTCTTTTGAATACCTTTTGTGTGTTGATTATGTTGCTTTTCTTTACATTTCTATCATCCTTTTTATCTTTACATTTTGTGGGATTTTTTTTTTATTATTTACGCTTATTGTTTTGTTCTTTGTCTGATTATCATTTTCTAGTATTTTTTTTCATTCTGAGGGTTTTTCAAATATTTTTTCTTATCTTGTGTTTATGTAATTTATATTTTTTCCTACCATCTTTTGAAGCTTTCTTGGCCTATTTTATATATATTTGAAATGGATTCTATTGCAATATGATTTTAAATTTCTTGTTGATCAGTTATCTATTTTAAATTTTATGTTTTTTATAGAAAAAAGTTATTTATTAATACTAAACATATAATTACAATATTTCCCTACTTTACATTTTTTTATTTTTTAATACAAAATAATTTTTGTAAAGCCATGAGTCTTTATGGTGAAAAGTATTTATGTCTTACAAATGTAACAAATTTAATTTTATTATTATTTTAAATGAGATATAATTAAAAGTGATGATGTGTCATAAGTGAAAACTCCCTTTATATTATAAAGTTTGTGTCTGAAATTAGCATACACACTCATAACTGTTAAGATATATCTATAAACATATCCAACCAGTATTAGAACACAGAACTGTAAGTGGTTTTGATTGTTGAAAAATATTAGTTCTCAAACCAAAAAAATTAAACTTAAATTCAAGACACTAATATAGTAAAATATTTTGCATTAAATTATAAACGTTTGTAATGCATATTAATAATTAACTAATATACATTTTAATGTTAATTACTAAAATAGTTTATTAATTTGTAATATTTATGAGCATGTTAGAACTTATAAAATTAGATTTTGGAGGAAGAACAATTGTACTAGCATTTTTTGAAAAAACCATGCTCATATTTCTCAGATTTCCAATTTTTTTTAATTTATATATCACAATATGTACATATTCAACCATATTGTGATATACAACTAAAAACTTGTCTATGGGTCAATTAGCTCAATAACCAAATTGCATTAATTATTTAAGAATATAGCAGATATATAGATTCAGTTAGGAAAGTATCTAACAATTTTCCTTGTCAAAGACTAAACACCCTTGTGATGGATCCCCTTTTTTATTTTTATTGTTTTTAGTTTTTGTCAAATATTTGTTTATTATTTTTATTCTTTTTATTATTTTCTATTTCTTCAAGTTCCCCCCAAACTTAAAATGGATCAAAAGACTTTATATATACTGAAACTATATTTTAATTACAAAATACTAACTTTTTATTAGAAGTATTTTGAAATTTCAAAATAAATCATATTTTGTAAATAGTTGAAAATAAAAAAATTATAATAAGTTACATAAAAATCATATTCCATCGACAAATGACATAATTAGTTTACTTTGTCTGGTACAACAACCAATTTAAAAAAATTGGAAGTTAATAGTATATTACTAATTAAATATAGAAATTCAACTAATCACACAATTTCTAAGCCATATAGCAAACTAAAAAGGTAAATGTAGTGTTTTACATTAAAAGTTAAATAGTCACATTTAGGCAATGTCTAAAAATTTAGTAATTATATATAGATGAAATGAAATGTAACTATACATATATGGTAAATGAACCCTTATAATATTAAATAAAATGTGAAAGATAAATTATAATAGGGTAATTTAATTATAGTGGAGAGAATAAGTAATACGCGGATGATGTACACATAAAATATTGAAAGCGTTCATTAGAATGCATGATTTAATTACATATTATGTATGTCCAAAAATATGAGAATATATAATACAAAGAGAAGCTTTGCAAAAAAACAGTGCTTTGCAATGTCACAAATCAAAGTTTCACCAAAAATTATTGACTGAAAAAGTCATTTTTTCGCTTATAGACCTTTCCTTTTTTAATTGATACCCCTTTTTTTGGAGTGGCCCCATTACCGGCATTAACTTGCGACAATGATCTGTCTAGCCTTGTGCGTAGCTGTCTCTTTCCATTTCCCCTCAATCCTTTATTTTCTCGTTACTTTCTTACATTTCTCTACTTTCCCTTTCGGTAAGCTCATCAATCTCAACTATGATAATTGAGAAATTAGTGATGGATTTCAATTTCATTAAACTTTCATATCAGCTTTCCTTGATTCTGCTATCACCGAAAATCGACTTCCGTCGCTGTGAGCTCCACCTTCGCCGAAATCTCTTTTTTCTCCCGATGGCAGATCACTTGCAGCTTGCGCTTCAGTCCATTACGCTAGAGGTTGATGAGCCGTCAACACTCCCTGATAGCCCACAATTCAGATTAACCTGTGATAATTCAAGGAGTATTCTTGGAAGATTTCTTAACCCCGGTGCTCAAAATATGGCCAAGATGATCGAGATTATGCCACAGGTAGGCAAGTATATGACCGAGTTAAAGGCATAGCATTATCCAAGGACAGATTTCAATCCATTTTCGAAATGGAAGAGGATATTCAAATGGTCTTGAAGGATAGACCTTGGTCGTTTACTAACTAGACAATGCTTCTGAAATGATGGACAGATTCACCACCACCAGATTGTATCTTGTTCTTTGAGGTTTGGGTTCTGATAAGCAATACCCCAAGAGCCCATTTCAACCTGGACACGATCAATCTTCTCGGTGAACTTGCTGGTAAGGTGGAAGAAATAGAGTTCGACCAAGAAGCTTCACAGAAAACGTCGTATGTACGAGGCAGAGTGAACACCAACATTGAGAGACCTCTAAGGCCTTCTAAAGTTCTAAATCTCCGAGGCGGTGGATCGGTTAACATTACCTATGAGTACGAACGCATTCGTAAAAGATGTTTTGTGTGTCATAGGCTTACACATGAGAACACTAATTGTCCGACCGTCAAGAATCAAGCTTTCTCTGGTCCCAGTCAGTCTCAAGTTGATGTCACTCGTGGATTTTTCTTAGGGGACTCAAAGAGAAAAACAAGTTGAAACCTCCCTTGATCCGCCGCCTGGTTTTCAACCTTTGTTCCCCTCTCTATCTAAAGACAATCATCGGATGGTTGTACAATATATCTCCCATGTGGATCCAACAGAAAAACTAGCCCGTATTGAAAGAGTTCAACAATCAACTGAAAAAGATTCAAAGGCCTCCTATAGCTGCCAACCGAAGATAACCTTGTCTGCTAGTAAGATTACAGGCAGAGTCTTTGGTTTTGAAGCACAAAGTGCACTACTGGAACGTGAGAACTTAGTTAATGCACTTCCTATTTTCTCAGCGCTTCACAATAATGCTCTCTGCCATGAAGAAGAAGTAGTCTCCTCACTCTATTTCTATTCTCCATCGATAACATGTGGTTCGAGGGGTTTCCAGATAGGACCATCTTTGGCTCCGCTCTCCGAAACCCCTGTCATCAAAAAGAATGGGAGAAAGAGACCACCGTATTGGAAGAGAAAGTGTACCCCTTGCTTGACTCCTCCTGACCTGAACCTTCACATTAATGGTCATAATAAAAGCGTTGTAGAAATTGATCAATCCATAGATCTAGCTAGTAAACGCAAAGGTGATTGTCCTCCAAGTACACTTGTTAACAAAAAATGAAAACTCTACGAATCTTCGGTGGCTTCCGATTTGGAACCGCTGTAATCCCAATGAGCATATTGAGTTAGAACTGTCAAGGAACAGGAAGCATCGAGGCAGTTCAGTGTTTCCGGAAGATTCGCAAGGATCTTTTTCCGAAACTTATATTTTTAATGGAAACGAAGCAACGAAATGGTTACATGGATGGTTTAAAGAGAAGTTTTTGTTATGATGAATTACTTACTCTTGAGTCGATTGGTCTAAGTGGCGGTTTGGCAATGTTTTGGAAGAAAAGTTTTGTTGTGGATGTCTTACAAGCTGATAAGAGGATTATTGATCTGAAAATCAAAATGGGTTCTATTGTCTTTTTCATGATGTGTGTATATGGAGAATCGGTTTGAGCTAGACGTCAAGAAGTTTGGTCAAGGTTAATTGATATTGGAGTTACAAGAGATGAAGCTTGGGTGTTAGTGGAAGATTTTAATGAGTTGCTGGATAATAGTAAGAAACTTGGTGGTGTCTGATGTATTCGTATTTTATCGGTTTTTAATTCGGTTTTCATACGAGAATTACGGTTTTTAGTGTGTATTCGGATCATTTTTGCGCGGTTTGTTGTTCTTTGATGTTTTTATAGGAATGGAGCTTGAATGGACTACAAGAACGCATTTGGATGGATTTCAAGCACCGAAGGAAGTCTCAAGAAGATTGAAGAAATTCCTCACAGAATGACAGGGATCGATCG
>OVAN01000521.1:0-54959 GCA_900406275.1 Anastatica hierochuntica
TGTTTTGTTCTACTTTTTTGGTATATCCTAACTTTTGAGCCATTGCATTCTCTTTTTCAATGCTATATCACTGCCTCTTTGTAAAGATTAATGCAACTTTCCTTGCATTAATAAGAATTAGCAGATTAAAAAAATATCTCCGCATAAATTTAACATTATTATATTTATTGTTATTAATATTCTCAATAAAATCCCTACGTCAACTAGTCAACATCTGTTGAAAAAAAATACAGAGGCTTATTAATATTTTATAAACTCTTTCTGCTTTTAAATCTGTGTCTTTACAGTTTCCTAACAAGATTGTTTAAGTCAACAATGAAACTTAGGAGAAAATAAACAAAAACTTATGATTGGCTTTATAGAAAGCTTTATCACTCACCACACAAATAAAAAAACAGTAAATTTAGTTGTTATATAGCACTTCTTGTGATGTTTAAAGATAATACACATCATTAAAATAATATAAATTCTCGTAAAATATATTTTGTTTATATGATATCATTAAACAAAACCAATTCGACTAATAAATAAACCCGTACATAATATAATTGGTCGTAAATATTAAAAATTGAAAACGTCAATTATATTTTAAAACATAATTTATTATGAAACGAAGAGAGTTATAAATATAGTCTTCCTAATCTCCAAAATTACATTTAATCCATTTCTAGTTAATTATCTGCTAAAAAAGAAACCTATAGATGCATAAGGTCATGACTCATTGATTAAACAAATGAAACTAAAAAACAATTAAACTTTTTAATTTGCAATTTGACTTGGATTTTGGTGTTATAATGATGTAATCATGTCTACATTTTCCATAATTATTTTGTCTATAAATATACAAATACCATTTTGTATAATAACTAATAAATTATAACAATCCTTCATTTTTTTTAATTCTAGCTAAGATATACGCGTTATTTTTTTTTCATTTATTATTTATTTATTATAAAACAAAATAAAAAGATAAACAAAAAGTCATCAGTTTCATACTAGACCAAATATGAAATTAATTACTTAATAATAATAATATATATATAAAAAAATCAGAGCGAGTGAAAGAGAGAGTCAGAGAGTAAGAAAAAGAGAGAAAGAGAAGAAGCGTTTCGTCCTCTTCGTTTTTTTTGTTTTCTTAAATCAATTAATCATCTCTACTTCAGTTTCACTATCTTCCATTTTTTTCATCATCTTCATCAAAAATCACGAAATTAAATCTCAAAATTCCGAAAGAAAAATTCAAGTTTTTGATCGAAAGTTTCGATTTTTGAAAAACCCAGAAGCTGTTCTTTGATGGGTTTTTGTTTTTTTGTTTTTATAAATAAATCGAGAGAAGAATCTGAATTTTGGGATTTTATAGAAACGATTAAAAGGAAAGAAAGTTAATGTTTTTAGAAATTATA
Source organism: Anastatica hierochuntica (assembly GCA_900406275.1). Classification (NCBI taxonomy): domain Eukaryota; kingdom Viridiplantae; phylum Streptophyta; class Magnoliopsida; order Brassicales; family Brassicaceae; genus Anastatica; species Anastatica hierochuntica. Next base: position 1,404 of record OVAN01000521.1, read on the forward strand.
AAGCTACCATTTTGGGTTTAAAGTGTTTTATTATTTAATGAGAGAAGACTAAAGAGAGAAGGAAAAAAAAAAAACAAATCTTTAGAAAAGTTACAAACTTTCTTCGTTAGACTCTAATTTTCAGAGAAAGATCTGAGAGATCAAGAAGAAGAAGAAGAAGAGAAAATGTGGTGGTGGTGTTCGTTAACAAAAGGTCGATCAAATCTTGAGAGATTTCTCTTTGGAGTCACTCCTAAACCTTCTTCATTCTCTCTTCCTCAGGTATATTTGATTAAAACTTAATCTATTGATAATCCTTAAATTTAGAGGATAATTATAATCTTAAATTCTCAAATTTTAAAACTTTTTTTAATTTATCCCCCATAAATCTCGTCTCTAATCAACTAGATTTTGCTAAAATGTAGTATAAGAAATTTGCAAATTTTGTTTTAATAATTTGGTATGAATTTTCAGATGAATTTTAAGCAGATAAGGACAATAATTGCATGGTCCATCAAGAAGAAAAAAAAAAATTAAATCTGAAAGAAACTTAATTTTATTTTTTTTTTAAAATTGTCACATCATTTTTCATGGATTTTATATTAACACGTGGAAACATGTGACAGAATTTGCTTTTCCTTTGAAAATTAAAATATTCAATAATCCAAAGTACTTAAGAAAATTTTAGTTTTGAATCTTCTTGATTCTTGATTCTTAAGTATCCTTAAAGGTTTGTCCTTTTTATGGATTATTAAAAGCTTTAATGTTTAATGACAATGTTTGGTCTCTAAATGCTATAAAGATGATGTTGTTGGATTGCTTCTTGATTTGATCTTAAGAGCTTAATCACATTTAACATTTGGAGTTATTAGGAGTTAATATTTGATGTTTGCAAAGATGTGTGAGTGATCTTTAATGGTTTTTTGTGTGTGGCAGCAACAAGGGAAAGAGAAGATTGAGTATTTCAGGCTTGATGATCTATGGGAATGGTTTGATGAGCTTAGTGCATTTGGTTTCGGATCACAAGTTAATCTAAACAATGGCGAAACCGTTATGCAGTACTATGTACCGTATCTCTCTGCCATTCATATCCACATTAACAACAAATCCGCTGTGGTTTCAAGGTGACTTATATGCGGTTTTGATTCTAGTTTGTTGTGATTTGAGTTTTAGGAAAGGTTTGTTTCTAGATGGTTTGATGCGTGGGGATGTGTTTTGGTGTTGATAGGAATCAGAATGAGGTGGTTGAATCTGAGAGTAGCGAGTGTTGGAGCGATAGTGAGAGCGAAAAGTTGTTGTCGAGGTCAATGAGCAATGATTCGAACAAAACATGGGATGCTGTCTCTGAAGATTCGGTTTTTGATCAGGATGGTATGTTATTGCCTCGAGATAAACTTGGTTGCGTTGAGTTTAAGTACATCGAAAGAGATCCTCCTTACAAACGGGTTCCTTTGACTGATAAGGTTTAATTCTCTCTCCCGCAACTCTCTTTAGTCCTTGCTGACTTAGTGAACATCGGGTTTGAAGCGAATGTACTGTTCTTGATTCTTGTTTCAGATAAATGAATTGGCGGAGAAGTTTCCCGGACTAATGTCCTTAAGGAGTGTCGATATGGGTCCTACAAGTTGGATGGCTGTTGCGTGGTAAGTCATTAGTTAAACACAACCTTTCTTGTTTGGTTAAACCGGTAGAAACTTATCGGTTGATTTGAGTGTTGAATTGATGACACTAGGTATCCGATATATCACATCCCTGCTTGCAAGAACGAGAAAGATTTGTCGACAGGCTTCCTTACTTATCATACTTTATCTTCGTCTTTTCGAGGTACTTTTATGATCACAAACTATTGCTCTCAGTGATTTTGAAATAGATACCAAACTTTCGAAATTATGTTTTGGTGTTTGAAAAACCGCAGATAATGTGGTGGAAGGAGATCACAACGAAGACAAAGAAGAAGAAACCGAGTGTTGTGAAGAATCTGTCAAGAGAATCCCATTGCCACCATTTGGTTTAGCTACATACAAAATGCAAGGAGATCTTTGGAGAAAGAACGGATTTGACGAGGAACGGTTGTTTTATCTCCAGAGCTCAGTGGATTCATGGCTGAAACAGCTCAATGTTGATCACCATGACTATAACTTCTTCACAAAATCGAGCTTTTAACAACCCGTGAGAACTAGTCCTTGATGTTTGAAAGCTCTCTCGCCTTTCTGTGTTTTGTTTTTTCTCGCATCGTTGTGTTGTTTTTAGGGTAGCCAACCGCCATCGCGGGGTTTTATACTCCTGATGCAAGCCAAGGAAGTTGTTAAGAAGAAGATGAGAGTTTTCTTTTTTTTTTCTCTGAGTGAGACAACAATGTAAATGAAGCTCATTACATTTCTTCTTTCTCTTTCAGTTATGTTTCTTTTAATGAATCTGTGAACAGATGAGTCTCTGCTTTGTACTTTGCTGTCTTAAATATATATAAAAATCTTTTGCTTTTCTTGTATGTATGAGAGTGGCTCCAAGAGATTTCCTTAAGACTAATGCATTACTATTCTTTCTCTTATCAATATAACTTTCTAGATGATAAAAAAAGTTAATGAAAAAAAAGATGATAAAAAAGTATGTGAGCAAGAGGAAACAAAGAAAAAATTTAATGGTTAATATGATCTGATGTCCTTATGTTTGTATTTACATTTGTGGATGGTGTTGAATATTTTCATTTGAAAGATTTAGAAAATTGATTAGCTTTGATGTTTTTGAGTATTATATGTATTAGGTAATACTCCCTCTGTATTATAATAGTTGATGTTTTAGAGAAAAAAAACTTTATATCAAATTACATGATGTTTTCAAAATTCAATGTAAAATTAATTAAGTTTTTTTAACTTTCAGTTCAGAGAGTTTTGTTATTGGTCGAGTTGAAGTTTTTTTTTGTGGCTCAATTTCTCTTATATTAAACACATTGTTTGATTACAACAAAAGATCTGACTCCACATGGTTCTTAACCCATTCTGGCATTATAGAATACAACCTAGGTGCATCTACCTTGAAAGATAGAGCTTCCTTTGCAATCCTATCTGCCACTCTGTTGGCTTCTTTTCTTTGGAACACCACTTGAGATATGTGAAACAAGAGATGAAGTGTCTTAAGTCTTGTATTCTTGGCTCTAGAGCAGGTGGGTTATCCTCTCCAAGTATCATCTTGACTAACTCCTGAGAATCAATTTCGAATACTACTTTGTTATAGCCAAGATTCAGAACCTGTTGTAATGCCCATCATAAGACTTCAATCTTTGTTTCCAATGCTGAACTCATTTTGCATAAAGCTCTCCCACCCATCCACATCATTAACCCCGACGAATCTCTTAATATCCAACCTAGACCACATGTGTTTCCCTCCTTCGGCATTGCTCCATCTACATTGCATTTCACCCAATCATGTGTTGGTTTAGTCCATTTGGTCATACCTTCGGAGGGTGATGTGTTTCTGGTCACTTTTTCTTGAGCCTCTTCTTTTCTCTCCAATTCCCCCATGTCTTCCTTTGCTTTCTTGACTGCCTCTTCAGCTCCAAACTCCACTCTCTTGATCCCTAGTTCGTTCTTGAGCCTCTGCATTTCCTGCATTGGTCGAGTTGAGGTTAGATAGATAATAAATGATGTTTTTGTGTAGAAAAAACAAATAATTATATGATTTTTTCATTTGTGTGTAAGAGTCTAAAACATCAACTATTTTGATACGAAGAGAGTAATAAAACAAAAATATATAACTATTTAATAATAGAGACAGCATAAACAAAACTCTCATTCGCTAAATTTACCGGAAATAGAACCTTGAGCACAACGAGCTATGCGGTTGTTAGTGAAAGTTTTAGTATCATTGCTTGCATTATTGTTACTAACTCCAAATGTTCATTTAAGAACTTATAATTTGCTAATATTTCCCTCCTAGCAGCTTAAATAAATACATCGAGTTTCTGAGTTTTAGCTTTTAGTATATATTTGGACATTTTTACAAGGCTTAGGCTTAGTTAGTTTACTCAATATTCAAGTCGATCAAATTCGAAAGCATGAAGCAATTGTAGACTGATAGGTTTGTGACTAAAACAATTTTATCTTAGGGCTCTTTAGAAACTTTCATTAAGCATTTGCTAACATGTTAAAGACTTGCATATGTCAACAAAACCTTCTTCACAAGATAGAAATGTGAACCTTTTGTTCACATGATCGCATATATTTTCTTTAAATACTCTAATCATGAACCTAATATTTTTAGGTATATTATGCCTAAATATTTCAAATAAATAATCATTGATGAATTTACCTATAGAAAGTCGTATAGATTAGTCATACAAGTTTATATCTCGACTTTTTAGCTCATGATTAGAGTAGTTGTTCATTTAAAGATGGAGGCGTCGTGGCTATCTCTTGGTGTCTTTATACTGCAGCGGGTTTTGGCTTTGTTCGGAAGTTCAACGGTCGTTGCCGGATCGGAAGGTCAATGGCCTGATGCCGAATCAGAAGATCAACATTCTGATGCCGGATCGAAAAATCGACGGTGTGTCTTTCATTCGATACACAATAACGCCTTTATCCTTGCAGTGTTCTTTTGGTATTCCTTTTTACTAGGTTTTTTTTTATCGGTTTAAGATCTGAATATGTTCGTTGTTTTCAAGATGTGCTCTTCGACCGTTATTCGAGCGGTGAAGATGATATGCATGCGGCGATGTTTGGTTTATCATATTTCACGTCATAAGAGCCTATTATATTTCAATTAAGATTAGTTGCCGGCTCGTCTTTCTTTATAAATTGATCATTACCATAGCCCCTATCGATGTGCGTGGAATATGGTAAACGGTAATGTGAAATGATTATTTAGAATAAAATATTTTTCAGTGTTACAAAAAAAAGAGTAGTTGTTGTCTATATTTGTGTTTTTCATATGCAGTTCTCCATCGAAATTCAAAACTCTGTATTTCTTTTTGTCTTTTTTGAATATAGAGGAAATTAAATCGATAAAAACCTACTAAATATGAAGAATTAAAGGCTTTCTAGAATTGTAGATGTACTTATGAATTAGATGATTACCATGATTTGTAAACAAAACAATCTAGTATTTACAACCAACATAATTAGGGTTTCGTATAAATATTTGTGGATTTAATATTTCCGTTTATTTATATTCATGGATTCTTTGACATATATGGAAAGCTCGAAATGATTTGGTTTTCTTGAATCGTGTATTCTTATTGGCAAATGTAGTTACCAAGTCAGTCTTTGATGCTCGTCTATGGGAGGAAGCCCAAGCGTTTTCTATTAGACCATGCCACGACCAAGCAATTGCTGTTACAAGGTTATCGCTCCCACCACCCACATGTACTTGTTGCTATGTGGATGCAGCGTGGAATGCCACAATCTTTATCTATAGAATCGGGTTTTTTTATCGTTCGAATACAGTTGGCTTGATAGGGGAATTTATCAAGACTCTAAGGAATGTTGATTTAGCATTAATTGTTGAAGCACTAGCCATGCTCACAACTTTGAAAAAGGTTCCTCTTTAGGATTGAGAGAGGTTCATATCTTCTCGGATTGTCAAGTTTTGATTAATCTCATCACGAAGATATAAGACCACAACAACGTCTATATGGTGTTTGGTGATATCAAGTTGGTAGCACAACTTTTGTTTCCATTTCTTCTGAATTTATTCTGCATATGTTGAATTTCGAGGTTGGTATGTTCGCCAAACGAGCCCATATTACCATTGATACTTCGGTTTGAAGTTTAATAAATCTATGGCGTCTGATAAAAAAATAATAAATAGGAAAATCTAGGGTTAGCAAAAAAAACTATATTATATTTGGCATGTCGTATAACAAACGAAATAAGTAATAAAATTTGATGTATTTATAACGAAGAAAAGAAAATTGTAACCATATAAACATAAATATATATCTAATGAAATTATTGAAGGTGAAAAACAAAAAAGCATGGACAAACAAAAGAACATAAACTAAAGGATAATAAATAACATCGCTATTTAAAGTTTTTAATCTTGCAGGGATAAAATGCAAATTGATTTAGAAAGAAATGTTGAAACATATTTAGGAGGGTTCGTGGGAGTTGAATTTCACAAAGTTGATTGATTTTAAAAGTTAAAAGATTTACTAAATCTATAAAGAGTTCTGCTAAATTTGTAGAGAGTTTTGTGCCTTAGAAAAATCAATCAAAAATTTTTAGTTGTAAGAATTTTAAAAATCCAAGGTATATATGAAGTATTTTGAAAATTGTGTTCAATGAATTATTTTGTTGAGAATCCATGTTCCAATAACACTAGATTTTAATTGAATCATAAAATCAACGAAAACCAAATTTTTTGAATAACAGTAGATTTTGAGTGGATGTTTAAAATCATCAAACCAATAACCGTAGATTTTATCAAGAATGTTATAATACATAAACCAATAACAATTTATTTTTAAAATTTTAACAATCCTCAAAAGTACAACTACCAATAACCTCCGTTAGAATAATATGGAATCATGGGCCAAATGTTTATAAGTTTAATAATGTATGTTTGTGAATGTGAAATGCAAAGGCTACGGACCTAGTAAAATGTTATGAAGTGTCACTTGTGATATGAATGAGAGAAAAAGTCTCACATTGTTCAGAGGAAAACTTCACTAACATATAAATAGGAGCACAATGGAAAGAGTTCTAATGTGTTGTGGTAGAGAGCATTAGGGGAACCCACACGCACGCAGTTTGTCTGGTTCGGCTCGCACGCGTAAGACTCTTGGAGAATATGGCCATTCGGCCCACAAAAGATGTTCTTTTTGGAAAAAATTTCTATTTGGTTTTTTGCCTATTTACATAATAAAAATGGCATGAAGTTCATTTCCCCTAAAGTCTAAACATGACACGCAGTCCAATCGGTTGTAACCGAGTTTGAACTCGTCAAATGAAGACCATGTCTTCCGCCACCTACCACCTTCCTCGCGTCGACTCCGCGCACGTGTCGTCTGTTGCGGTCAGTCTCCTTCCTTCGGTGAGAGCATATTCCGCGAATATTCCTTTGACCAATGCTAACTCCCGAGACTATAAATAGAAGCCTCCCATCTCTCATTTCCATTATCATCTCACAACTTGAAAACAAAGAAAAACACAAACACTCCAACTCTCTCTCTCTTCTTCTTTCCTTCTTCCTTTAGTAAGTTTATGAGAATATAGAAGTACAAATAATAGTTCATAGATTCCAGTTTCGAGTATTGCGAAACGGTCTTGCCCCGGTTGTATCCCAAGATTCTGAAATCGTATTGGCCGTACACAAAGGGCGATTTTTAAAATTAAGGAAAGAGATATTAATCTTGATTCCTGTGGTTTTTATTCGGTTTTTCTAAATCATTTTAACATATAATTCGTATTATCTTGATCGCATCTTCTTTCTACTCGGTTTTATACAAGTCGTTTTAATTTGATACCTTATCTCATTTCTTTAGAAACGTTATCGTTTAAATCATGTTTTCATATCCGGTTTTTCTGCGTGCTACAAGAAGCTGCATATGGATAAATACAAATGTGAAGTTCAACTCCAATGGAATAAAACGAAAATTTTTTTATTGATAACCCATCGACTTTCCGATTAAGCCCCGAATAGGAACACACTTTGTGCTACGGTGTGGACTGGATATCACACTACCTGACCCGAGTTTAGGATGCCCGGGAAAAAACGAAGAAAACTTAAAAGCCAAAAAAATTAGCTAATCACGATTTTTAATTATATATATGTTTGTTATGTGATAAAAGAGGATGCGGAAAAAGGTAGTGAATTTACAAGATACACATGTAATTGGGCGGTAGAGATCCATAAAACTAGATTAAAATAGTATATCTTCATCACTGATGTTGATTGGGAGGTAAAAGCTATTTAATTACATGGTTTAAGATCGCGATGGAGGTATCCTCATTGGTGCAAATAAGAAAGGCTTTGAAAGATTTGGAAGCATCGGTTTTAGATATCACATTCAACAAAAAAGCCTAGGGCGATCTTTCATAAGCTAGTAAAAATTGTACTTCTTATAAAATAAGAAAAGTTATAAAATTTAGAGCAATGGGAAAGAAAAAGAGTTGGCAATAATCTCAAACAAAAAGTAGTAAGAAGGATAATATTTACTCAAACACAAAGTATATGATATCATTTTCCCGGATGATTTCCTTTAGTTTCACAATGTTTGGATAGTTTTGTAATACTCTCCGTCTGTCCCTTTCCGTGTGTTTTAACGTCTCTCTTTAGGTCTGCATGTTTACTTTGTTTGACGATCGAGAGTGCTATTACGAGAGGCTTTAAAGAGTTGAATTGTTGTCCCTGCAAATCAACACACTATCTTTCCCCGTGCTTTGTCCCACTCATACGATTTAGAAAATCACTTCCTGGAAGATCACCCGTCCGAGTATTATTCAATCACAAGCACGTTTAACTACACAGTTCTCTAAGAACGAGTGACCGAAAAGATAAGTGCACTTTGTTGACATAGATAATCATATCAATCATTTTAAACTCTCCTCACACACAATTTTTCCCTATAAATCGGGGTCTCACAAATTCATCCTGCTAAATGACTAACATTTGTGTATCATCACCAACTTATATTAGTAACGTATATCTAAAATTGCCAAGACATCCATAAGCAAACACAAACTATTAATCGAGGGGTCGATATCCAAAGATTAGAGAAAAAATAAGAGATCAGACATACCAACTTCTTTTAACTATCTGGGCTCCCCTCTTGCAATATACGATCGGTATACCATCTTTTATCATACTCTTCGCAATGGTTATTCATTATAACTTTCCATTAAATTTGAAATTCACATAAGAAAATTAAATTCTCATTTATAAAAATTTACCAACAAACAAATATCGAGTGAAAAATCTCCTTCCATAAATAAATTTTTATATTTGGATCGTTTCGCGTTTTGAAAACCGTATATAGTAACATTATGTGGATATTTTCTGGAAAATTACAATCAATAATAAAAAATTGATTAAGTTTTTATTTCTCAAAAATACTAATTACAACTTTTACCCCCAACTTTTTTTTTTACAAAAAGAAGGGTTCTTTAATAAAAGCCCTTCAATATTATTTTTTTGGACTCACAAATTTAAATATTGTTTTTTGGTGGTAATTTCACCAAATTCACCTTACTTTTTTTAATGTTTATGAAGTGACTTAAGGATGGAATCATTCTAACTCCAATCACCATCTTTCACAAAGAAAACTAGTCTAAACTTCAAACAATTAGGCCCAACCGAAACAGTCAAACTTAGTTCAACAAAATTTGTAAAGAAGAATGACCACAAAAGTCGATGGTACTTTGCTGAAAACGATAAGAAAAAAAGTTTTTACACTAAAATATTTGTTATTCGAATTCTGGTTTCGCGTATATGCGAGTACGCCCCGCGTGTGGAGTTTAAAGATCATCGGTCGGTCCGTTGTGATCCGAATTCCTCTTTGTGAGTTTAAGATTATCGGGTCGACCTCTTCTGACACGTATTGCCGATAAAAAAAATTGTGCTATTTTGTATTTTAAATAATTTAATGTAACATTTTAAATTTATACAACTTTAATAATTAAAAATACATAATATTTTAATCTAATATTTTACTCAGATATGCCCTATCTTCTATTTTTAGGTGTACATATTCAGATATGTTGATCGAGATGAACCAGATAGTGATTGGTTTTAGATCTTCCGTAGACTCTCATATAAGTGAACTTTTTTAGTCTTCTACTATTGAAGTGCTTACTTTCCATTTTGGTTGCCCAAAGAAAACATTTCCCATCTGTTAATTAGCTGATATCCTACTCAAAGTATTCGACGGTATGCTTAAATATTCCCGATGTTCTCTAAACCTGTCTTAGGTTTACTATCTCTAAGTTCTTGTATATATAAAAAGCTGCAGGTTTCTATGAGAAATTCGATCCAGATTTCATCAACATCAGGACAAAGGCCAGAGAGGTGTTGCAGAGGGAAGACGATCTTAATGAAATTGTCCTTGTATAAATTACCTAATGTTGTCACTAATGAACTCTGGTCTCTTAGCAGATCTTAATGTATTATAAAGTTTTGGCATCTAAACTTGTCTTGATTTGTAGAAGAAAAACACTCTTGGTAGTTAGTTATTTCTGAAGGTGCTTATTTGACCTTTGCATTACAAAATCACCTTGGAAACAGCTAAGTTATTGAGGGAAGACTACCTTGCTCAAAATGCGTTTACACCGTAAGAGCATCAGCATTGGTGAACCCATGGGGGTTCACCAAAAACAAAAAATAAATTGATTTTTTAATTTTTTTTTCGTTTAAAAAAACTAATAAAATCGGATTAATGGGGTGTCGCCACGTGGCGAACTCCTCATGAATCGGGTTCATCCGAGAGAGCTTGAGAGAGCTTGGGTTCATTGGTTTGTGTGTTTTTTTTTCTTGATTTGTGTGTGAACCCCGCATTGAACTCTCAATGCGGGTTCTCTAAGATTTGTCAACCTTCAACCTTCGTTTTGCTTTTGTTGTCTCTCGTTCAACCGGTTATTTACTCTTGCAAATTTTTGGGATGAATCTTTATGCCCCTTCTACAAGTCTGTGGGATGATGCGTAACATTATCCATTTCTACAACCTAGCCAATCAGGTAAATTAGCTGATGATTCAAAAAAACATCTACTTTGTCTAGCGGGTATTTACAGACAAAAATCCCATCAATCGTAACCCGGTCTCAAATGTTGTTGGTGATACACTCGCAGGCGGTTGAAAGAGCAGCTGGGATGGACGGTCAAAAGATTACTTACACTCTCATCAAACATCGCTTGGGAGATCTTTTCTACCATTTAGTGTAAGCAAACTGTGCTTGTTTCGACAAACTCCCGCTCGATTTCTCTGATGAAAATGCGTCTGAAACCGGTTTTCCGTCAATTATGTTTAATAACAGGTCTCAGAAATTCGAAGATCCAGCAGAAGGAGAGGATGTACTCGTGGGAAAATTCAAGAAACTTTACGAGGATCTCACTGCCGGATTCTGCGCCTTGGAGGGTGAAACTCGGTAAAAGTTGTCTACTTCCGAGCTCATTGCCCGAGCCACTAGTAAAAAAAATTGCTATAGCCACGTTTAAGCCACGAAAAAACGTGGCGTGGCTTTTTTCGTGGCAAAATCGTGGCAAAATTGTGGCAAAATCATCTATATAGCCANGCCACGAAAAAAACTACGATCATATAGCTACGATTTTGCCACGAAAAAAAGTCGTGGCTATATGATCGTAGTTTTTTTTCGTGGTTAATCGTGGCTATATGGATGATTTTGCCACGATTTTGCCACGATTTTGCCACGATTTTGCCACGATTTTCGTGGCTAAAACGTGGCTATAGCAATTTTTTCTACTAGAGCGAGCCTGTCTACCTTCTATGTTCTTTGTTTTTTCGAACCAACAACTATCTTAGTGATTACTCGATATTTATTCATCGGTTTGTTTCGAATCGATTGAGTTTTAACTCTGTGAACGTTTCATACAATGGGCTATGGAGCCTATGCTCTGTGTAAAATGTTTGATTCGTTTGTGTTTTGTATGTTTTTCATTCTTCTGTTGGTAATAAGACTATTTACAATGGGGTAGTTGAATAAAATATTCAACAGTTGAAACTCTTGCAATGGGGTAGTTGAATTATTAAAAATGCTTATGTGGATTAAACTGTGTTGAATACTTTCCACTAGTTGAATGCAAAAAAGTGGATCATACAATGACAAGATAGTGAACTTTTGAAATTTTTTATCCCCTCAAATTATTGAAGTTCAATTATTTTTTATTAAACACTTTTAAAAAAAAAAATAAAATTTATATCAAAATTTATAACTTTTTATGATCTATAAATAGAGACTAATTTTATTAAATTTGGATCCAGATAAGAATTATCAGTTTTCACTATTATTAAAAGTTAAAACTAAAATAAATGTTAAATAATGAGGTGGAAGAGAGAGAAGATGATGTGAAGGGTGTTGAATTTACAAACCATTGTACATAGTCTAAGTTACATGACAAAGTGAAGTCATCATCTATTTGATTTTGATATACCTCTCAATAACAAGTTATTTATTATAATGTTCAAATGTATAAATCATTTATTTGTGGGCCGGGCTTGGCCCACATATATGGGCTAAAAATTTAACTGTCTAGTAGCAAATATTTAAAAGTTGGTGAGTTGTTTAGATAATTTATAAACATCTCATTGGAAAAAAAAAATTCTTAGTTCAGGAGAATATAGAGCAAATAAATATTCCAAAAATTATCTGAAAAGTCTTCGGATTTAAGACGGAGAGGAGGAGGAGGATAGCGACGAGCTTTCTCTAATGGTGGTTTTCTTCTGATCACTCTCACCTTCAGCCGTAATTTCTTTTCTCTGTTTCTATCGATTTTTAAGTTTTGTTTAATGATAAACTCTTCGTATGCTGATAAGTTGGAAGCCCATGTAACTTGGCGATAAGTGGATTGACTCATGTCCTTTATATACTGATAAATATCCTTTCCAACTTTCGATGTGGGATATTAATCCCTAATACGCGCTCCTTCAACATGATGGCTCTCTTGGCCAGAGATCTCGTTATGTTTGGATATGGATCGATGGACCAACTTTAGGTCAAATCGATTGGATCGGGTTGGATTGTGTGGATCTGGGCTCTGATAACATGTTAAGTTACATGAGCTTCCAACTTAAAACCAATTGGCGATAAGTGGATTGGCTCATGTCCCTTATATACCGATAAGTATCCCTTCCAGCTTTCGATGTGGGATATTAATCCCTAATATTCTCCTCTTCTTCTTACATTTTTGTTCGATTCGTTTATTTACCGATCTCTGTGTAGATCATATGAATCTTTCTCACTACAGAAGTTAGATCTAACGCCAATTTCTTCGATTGAATTAATTGGTGTCAGGCAAATTATGTCGGAGGTATAGTCCCTTTCGTTGATTAGATCTTTGGGGGGAATTCTCTTGAAGTTGTTTATTGCGTTTTCTGGACATTTGATTGTATAGGCTTTTGCGGTTGGAAACGACGAAAAAAATGTAGCTGAAGAGGCCTTGGCATAATTAGTTTGAAAATGTTATTCGGTTGGTAAAGAGAAGCTTCAGGACATAATGCTTTTCTTCTTCTTCTTTTGTGACAAATCTACAAGAAAATTGTGTTCATTACCCGATTGAGAAGTTTTGAAGAAGCTCGAATCAAGATATCGTTAGCATTTGGAAGAAAATTTTGTAGTATAGCCCTGGAGCACTGGTTTCAGAGGGAAAATTTCAGCTCAAAGCATGATGATGGATGAAGATATTGAGCAGGCTAGTTTGATGTCTTTCAATGACAGGCCGAGGGCGTTTCCCAACATGCGTAGTAAAATGTATAGTCCGTTGGTACGACTATTGTTCCCCTCGTTTGTTGAATGCTTTCTTGATTGGCCGCGTCAACGAGAAAACAAACAAACTTTGTGATGTTATAACTGGTTTCCTTTTATCTCTTTCAGGTTTGGTGTTCTGGATCTTGGGATATTACACAGAACAACCTCAACTTGGAGCTAAAGTTGTAGCTTCTATGCTCATGTTTGCAACAGTTTGTGGTATCTTAATGGAACTATTCCTAAACACAGCGGGTGGTGCTTGGGACAATGCAAAGAAATACATAGAGACTGGTGCACTCGGTGGTAAAGGAAGCGAAGCCCACAAAGCAGCTGTGACTGGTGATACGTAAGCATGTCAGCTTCCTACTTATAAGAAATTCTTATAAGCATGTCTACTTCTTAGCCTTACAAGGCGGCGTCCCTTGTGACGGCTGCTGCTGTCTCGATGGTGGTGGTTGTGTTTGTTTCCTAGTCTTCTTCTTCGCTTTGTTCTAGCGTTGTCACTGTGACTGAGACTACTCGACGAACTAGGTTCTTTGTCGTCGCTTGAGTAATGGTAATTCGCGGCTTCTATGTCACGGAGACGTTTTCTGCGGTAGACGCGTTTAGTGTTGGTCAAATTATGCCACAAACAACGAACCATCTCACCAACCGCGATCCAGTACATAGCACAAGCGGCACAAGACATCTTGCATATACTTTTAACAAGACATTGGGAGATTCCAAGCTTGAACAAAAGAGTGATGAACATCAAAACTACAACAAAGTACACAAAATACAAATTTAACCAAGCTTTGAGCTATACATATCTGTCTAGCACTTAAAGCTTCTTTGCAAGCAGTGTTATACATATCCATGGTTTGTTTAAGCTCTAGACGAAGCCGCTTCATTTCAGCTTCAACATCATCCTGCAACAACACAAACTCATCTAAGCAAATACTCTAAAAATCGAATCTCTGTCTCTAAAGAAACATGAGTAACACTACTGTTACTAACCAAGCTTTGAGATGAATAAGAAGATGTTCTACCACTCTCTTCAGAGAATGTAGATGATTCATTAGCGAAACCCGGATCACTAAACTTGATTCCCAAGCGATGTGATCCAATGCTCTGTTCTGAGCTTGTTGACATTCTTGAAGTCCTCCCGGATTCAGGAAAATCAATGTTGAAGGAAGACCGATCAACACTCGGTCTTCCTGAGCTAATGAAAGAAATGTCAGAATCTCGATGAGAAGATGGACTAATGAACGAAATGTCGTTGTCTGAATCGTAGAAGTCTCCATATGGTTTCATCATTTCTTGTCTTTTCACTAATGGAGATCTACAAGAAACAGAACACAAAAAGATTATGGATCGTTTGAGATGAGAGCGTTAAGGAAAAAAGGTGAAAGAAAGAGAAAAATGCACAAGGCTATTTGATACATATTATGATGCACCAAAAGCAAGGGCTAAGACCATCTCCAATGGTTAGATACTCACTTAGTATCTAAAACAATTTTTTAACTAAAAATTAATTCGTGGGTCCCACAGAGTATCTAAAATTACACACAACTCTTTTAGATACGATTCCAAAAGTCTCTAAAATTAGATACAGTTTCTAACTTTTTGGATATTTCTGATTTTAATAATAAGATGGATACTCACTTAGAAACTCCAATGGATACCCATTGGAGGTGCTCTAAGGTCGTTAAAATCTGCTCTAGGATTAATGTATGATATTGTAGTATACCCAATTTTCAACCAAGTTTTTTTGTAAGTTTTGTAGGTTTCTTTGGTTCCATTTTGACTATAATAAGAAGATGTATTATGTTCCTAGTCCCAACGATAGTAAACAACATTGTGTTTTATAACTTTTCTTAATATATATCCAAGACTACTAGAAATATAGCTTTAGAAATACTAGGACAAACATAACACCCACGTTGACTAACCTTTTTTCCAATAGTTACCAAAAAGAAAAGACATATATTACGGATTTAAAATATTGAATAACTTGTCCTCCAATGTATATTTTCCATAAGCATATATATATATATAGTAGTATATTATATTTTTCATTACGTAAGGAAACAAAATCACGTAAAAAAATGCATATATGAAAAGCGAATTCTGAACGTTGACTAATTGAATGCACGAGCCATGAGATTTATATATATAAATATATGGACACTTTGTATCTTTAAGACCATCTTCATATATAATCCCAAAAGCAACACCGCCTCTTGTGTATTTTTTTTGTTTTTACATTGTGCGGTAGTTTTAGTAACTACGCGGTGGTTGTTGGTCCGAAAAACTGGTTACATTTTAGAAATTCTTTGGCTCCAAAAAATATTCTACGGGTCAATTGTAACTCGGAAGAGGATACCCTAGGTGTGCATCTGTTGAGCAATGGACAAACTTTGGATTTTATTTTTCGTGAGAGTATTTTAAAGACCAAAATCGATTGTGAAGTACGACAAGGACCTGATTTCAACTTCTTTGCAGTATTTAGGGCATATGAAGGTGGCGGTATCATTACTCATTACGGCAAAGAGAATTTTTGGGATTGTAGAGAAGATGGAATTTACTTCTCACATGGTGGCAAAGAACCATTCAAGTTAGAGTATAAATGGGGTCCTTAATTAAATCAAAATCATCTTTGTCTTTAACTTATTACGTCTATCTTATCTTATTAAGGAATAAAAATCACATTTTGTTGTCTACGTAATTGACTATTGATGGATATAATTGTGTTTGTTAAGAGCAAAATTATCATACATATTCCGCGAATATTCCTTCGGCCAATGCTAACTCATGTGGCTATAAATAGAAGCCTCCCATCTCTCATTTCCATCATCATCTCACAACTTGAAAATAAAGAAAAAAACACAAACACTCCAACTCTCTCTCGCCTTCTTTCCTTCTTTCTTTAGTAAGTCTCCGAGAATATAGAAGTATAAATAATAGTTCATAGACTCCGATTTCTAGTGTTGCGAAACGGTCTCGCCACGGTTGTATCATGGGATAATCGCATTGACCGTCACACTACGGGAGATTTTTAGAACTCGTGTGCTTTTTATTCAGTTTTTCTAAATTGTTTTAATCATACTATTCGTTTTATCTCGATCGCATCTTCCTTCTATTCGATTTTGTACAAGTCGTTTTAATCTGATACTCTATCTCATTTCTTTAGAAACGTTATCGTTTAAATCGTATTTTCATATCCAGTTTTTTCGTTTCCTACAAGAAGCTTCATATGGATAAACACAAAATGTGAAGTTCAACCCGATGTGGAATAAAACGAAGAAAACTTAAAAGCCAAGAAGGTTAGATAACCGAGTAAACAAGCGATTTTAAGTTATATATATGTTTGTTATCTGATAAAAAAGATGCGGAAAAAAGCAATAAATTTTCAAGATACACATGTGATTGGGCCGTAGAGATCCATAAAACTAGATTAAAATAGTCTATCTTCATCACTGATGTTGATTGGGAGGTAAAAGCTATTTAATTACATGGTTTAAGATCGCGATGGAGGTATCCTCATTGGTGCAAATAAGAAAGGCTTTGAAAGATTTGGAAGCATCGGTTTTAGATATCATATTCAACAAAAAAAGCCTAGGGCTATCTTTCATAAGCTAGTAAAAATTGTACTTCTTATAAAGTAAGAAAAGTTATAAAATTTAGAGCAATGAGAAAGAAAAAGAGTTGGCAATAATCTCAAACAAAAAGTAGTAAGAAGGATAATATTTACTCGAACACAAAGTATATTACATCATTTTCCCGGATGACTTCTTTTAGTTTCACAATGTTTATCTTTCTATGTGTGCTCCGACGTCTCTCTGTAGATCCGCATATCTACTTTATCTGACTATCGAGAATGCTATTATGAGAGATTTTAAAGAGTTGAATTGTTTTCCCTGCAAATTACCATGTTATTTTTTCCCGTGCTTTGTTCACACTCATACGATTTAGGAAATCAATTTCTGGAAGATCACTCGTCCTAAGATTATTCGAGTACAAGTACGTTTAACTGCAGAGTTCTCTAAAAACGAGCGAGCGAAAAGATAAATGCACTTTATTGATAGAGATAGTCATATCAATTCTTTTAAGCTCTCTTCACGCACCATTTTGTCCCTATAAATCGGGGTCTCACATATTCATCCTGCTAAGTGACTAACATTTGAGTATCATCACCAACTTATATGGGTAACATATATCTAAAATTGCCAAGGCATCCATAAGCAAACACAAACTATTAATCGAGTGGTCGGTATCCAAAGATTAAAGAAAAAATAAGAGAGATCATACATACCAACTTCTTTTAACCATCTCGGATTCCCTTTCGCAATATACGATCGGTATACTATCTTTGATCACACTCTTCACAATGGTTATTTATTATAATTTTTCATTAAAAATTTTGAAATTCACGTAAGCAAATTAAATTCTCATTTCTAAAAATTTACCAGCAAACAAATATCGAGTGAAAAATCTCCTTCCATATATAAATTTTAATATTTAGATCGTTTCGCATTTTGAAAACTGTATATAGTAACATTATATGAATATTTTCTGGGAAATTACAATCAATAATAAAAAAAAATTAATTAAGTTTTTATTTCTCAAAAATACTAATTACAACTTTTACCCCCAATTTTTTTTTACAAAAGAAGGGTTTTTTAATAAAAACCCTTCAATATTTTTTTTTACTCACAAACTTAAAAATTGTTTTTTTTGTGATATTTTCACCAAATTCACCTTACTTTTTTTTAACATGTTTATGAATTGAATCATTCTAACTCCATTCAGCAACTTTCACCAAGAAAATTAGTCTAAACTTCAAACAATTAGGCCCAACCGAAACAGTCAAACTTAGTTCAACAAATTTTATAAAGAAATATGCAATCGTGGTCATAAAAAATTGATGATATTTTGCTGAAAACGATAAGAAAAAAAAAGTTTATACACTAAAATATTTATTCTATAAAAGAAAATTAGTTGTGACATTTAGTAACTTTAATAATACAAAGGGACACAATATTTTCATCCAATATTTTACTCAACCAAATATCCAATCCAATAGACCCCATCAATATGTTTTAGATTAATTTACAGAAATACACTTAAAAGGAAAAGAAATTTTACTTTTACACCTGTCTTTTAATGGTTTTCAAATATACACCTCAAATATTAGGGTTTAGGGTTTAAGGTTTAGTGATTAGGGTTTAGGGTTTAGCTATTAGGGTTTAAAGTTTAGGAATTATAGTTTAGGGTTTAGGGTTTAACGTTTATGGTTTCTTTTAGTCTAGGGGTATAATGGTTTTTTTCATTAAAAAGGAGGTGTAAAAATAAAATTTTTTCAAGCAGGTATCTTTTTGAAAAACAGACAATACAAAAGTGTATTTTTGTAAGTCTCCCTATATTTTAGATATTTTTTTTTATGTTTCAAAGCTTTGAAATGAATTTCTGTAGATTTTCATATATATCTGATAGATAATAAAATCTAAACAATTACAAAATTTAAAACAGATAAAAAGAAAATATATCTTAATACCAAAATATACAAAACTGATTTCAAACTATTAAACAAAAAAAGTCATAAATTTAATTTTTTTTAAAAATACAAGATTTTAATTTTATCTTATAGGTAATAAAATCTAAACAATTACAAAATTTAAAACAGATAAAAAAGAAAATATATCTTAATACCAAAATATACAAAACTGATTTCAAACTATTAAACAAAAAAAATCATAAATTCAAATTTTTTAAAAAATACAAAATTTTAATTTTATCAATTTTTACAACTACGAAAATTTACAGTCTCTCTCCCACCTCTCTCTCTCTCTGTAAAGTGACATGAACTATACAACGTTACGCGTCTTCTTCGCTTCCTTGATTCCTTCACAAGAAATCTTCTCTGAAAATTTTCCTCAACACTAAAGTCGAATTCAACATTCTCGTTAGCTTCTTCTCGGAGATGGTTTCGTTTTCGAGTTTAGCTTTTGTTTCTGGGTTTTTGCTGGGGATTTTCGCAATCTTAGCCGTTGAAGTAGCTGGGTTCTTGTATCTTGTGAAGCGATTGAATCGGAAGAGAAATCTCCATGAATCGACTTCTTCTGATTCTTCAACATTAAACGATTCTGTTGATTTCAGTCTCAACAAACAGGTGAACACGATCTCTTTCAATCCCTAGAGCACTCGAGTTTTTAGGGTTTTTCGAGTTTCTTCCATTAGAAATCTCAAGTTGCTTTTTTTAGTTTCAGGGATTTAGTATCTTACCTTGAAGTAGATAAACCCTAATTTTTTGTTGGGTTAGATGAAAGAAATGTACTTTGCTTTAGTGGAAGTTTCTTTGATCAGATTCTCTGTGATGGTGATGAAAGCTTGTTAATTTCATTGTGTATATCTCAGGGGGTGATTTGGGTTTTGGAGTTTGATGAGAGTTTAAAGGATTGGATGAAGGAGAAGTTACCAAAAGATCAAAAG
This sequence comes from Anastatica hierochuntica, assembly GCA_900406275.1. Taxonomy (NCBI): domain Eukaryota; kingdom Viridiplantae; phylum Streptophyta; class Magnoliopsida; order Brassicales; family Brassicaceae; genus Anastatica; species Anastatica hierochuntica. The sequence goes on from OVAN01000521.1 coordinate 21,263, forward strand.
AAGAGGAAAGATCTCTTGGAGGTTCATCCGGTTAGGAAGTTTGCTCGTATTAAAGACCACAAGTTGATTTTGTCAGATGCAGATGGCTCCAAGAGTGTTATTACTTTGAAAGATTGTTCTGTTGAGGCGGTTTCGGGGTCTGCACTCCCGACGAGGAAATGGTAAGTTTGAATCTTTCGAGTTCGACGAAGGTTTATTCTGCGAGTCCATTTCCGAAAAAAATGTGTTGTTTTGATGTTTTTCTTAGGGCTAAAAGATTTCCTATCCAAGTAGAAAGCAAAAGTTCGGATTTGTACAAGGGAAACCGGGTGTTTTACATTTATCTCGAGACTTCTTGGGAGAAAGAGTCATGGTGTAAAGCTCTTCGTCTTGCTGCTTCCGAGAATCAGGAAATGTTTACTTGGTCCACCAAATTGAAAAACGATTTCCGAAACTATATGGCTTCCCTTAATGTTGCGTATCCTTCGTTTATGAAACCATCAGCTGGGTTTAGTTTCGAGTCATTGGACAAGGGGATTAAAATAGATGGTCCTTCATCAAAGGTTCGTTTATTCTGGAAGAAATTTTCGAAAAAGTACGCAAACAAAACGAATTTGGCCCCGTCGAATCGTGAAGACAAGAAGACTTCAATCCGTCCTTACCAAGATTCACAATCTACTGGTAGCTCTGGAAGAAGCACGCCAGCAAGAAAGATGAGAGATAACATCCCTGAAGAAACTGGCTTCTCACGTTCTTTGAGCCATGGAAGTCATGTTTCAGATGTTGACTCGGAAGACAAGTTTTATGCCGATGAAGGAACTTTAGCGTGGAACTTACTATTCTCTCGGCTGTTTTTTGATGTCAAACTGAACACAGGGATAAAGAATCTTGTACAGGAACGAATTCAGGTCTGTTCCACGGATATGAAAGCTATCACTACATCAGCATTTGATTGCGTTTATTTCTAATCTAACTGCTTTTTGGGTTTAACAGCGGGTGTTGTCTAACATGAGACTTCCCAGTTACATAGGCGATTTAATCTGCCGTGATTTAAACATTGGAAATCTCCCGCCTTATATACATGGTATCAGGATTCTTCCAATGGAGATGAATGGTGTGTGGGCGTTCGAACTAGATGTCGAATACAGTGGTGGTGCGGGAATTGAAGTTGAAACTCGGGTTGATGCCCGAGAGGAAGATCTGCAGAATGGCATAGCCGAGGGAAAATTGCAGCCAAATTCTGCTGGGGATGTTCCCTCAGATCTCCTTGAAGGTCTAGTAGATTTTGAAAAGCAATTAAGTGTCCCCAAAGGAATTGTTGATGGACATGATGCAAAAACCGGAGGAAGCAACAAAGCTGGTTAGTACAATATTTTTGCAGACGGGGTTTGTGTATTCATCTAATCTTTTTGTTTGTGATACTGCATCCTGCTTAGAGCGTTTATACGAAGGAAGATAAACTAGATTGATTTTTATCTGTGCAGATGAATTTAAGGGAAAAGGTACAAAAGCAGTTCCGAACAATGGATCCAAGTGGAAATCTATTCTGAAGAACATCGCCGAGCAAGTTTCCCAGGTTGATCTTCGTTTTTCTGTTATTTTACTGCGTTCCTTGTTTTTAATGATTGAGCAACACGGCCTCGGATCATGGTTTGATTAGTATACGCTGAAAGCCAAACGAGGAGCTCCTTTTTCTTAGCCCTTGTAGTATCTTAGACTGGCTCTGTTTTGTAAACTGCAGGTGCCAATTACTTTGTCAATAGGAGTGACTTCGCTTCGAGGGACACTGCGTGTACAAATGAAGCCTCCTCCATCTGATCAACTATGGTTTGGATTCACAAGCATGCCCGATATTGAATTCGACCTTGTCTCATCTGTCGGTGAACATAAAATCACAAACAGCCATGTTGCTACGTTCTTGATCAACCGATTTAAGGTAAACACTTGCTCCTCTTTTCTTTCTAAAAGAATTTTAGTGTATATACACATAAGACATGAACAACTTGTGCAGATCGGGATTCGAGAAGTGATGGTTCTTCCCAATTGCGAAAGCATAACCATTCCGTGGATGGTAGCTGAAAAGGATGATTGGGTCCAACGCAAAGTCGCTCCATTTATGTGGCTGAATCAAGACTTCACCAGTGACAACGACAGCTTCAAAGCTGCAGAAGCCAAGTCTAAAGCCGAGAACCCACCGAATTTTGAACTAACGCAGAAAACTGCCAACGTTCCCCAGAAGCCAAGAATCGAGAAAGAACCTGTGTCTGCGCCGTCAGCAGCTAGTTCTGCATCCGTTGTAATAGAGAGTAACAAATCCGTGGAAGAACTCAAGACTCCGTTGCTCGAAAGCAGCGAAAAGCAGGATACCACAGCACGGGGAGGCAATACCGAGGAGGTTATCCCGGTTAGCGTTCAGTCATTCTCGAGGTCGATTGTTTCAAACGAAGAGGATGATTCGGTTTCGAAGGGAAAGAAAGTGGGAGCAAAGGAGAGAATGTTCGATTTCAGGAAGAAAGTTGGGGAGAAGTTTGAAGAGAAGAAGCGTCACATGGAAGAAAGAAGTAGACAGATTGTTGAAAAGATGAGAGGACCTTGACAAAGACTCTAGAACAAGGTCTTTTGAGGTTTTAGACACAAAGAGAAGAAGACAGAACAAGAAAGACAATAGATTAGTTTAGGATGTTGTTACTACTTGTGTTCATATGTTTGTTGAAAATTCATTGTGAAATGTTTCTTTATTCTTATTAGTACAACAAACAAAAGAGTCTTTAGTATCAAAACAAAGTACAATGCAAGTGATTTCATTACAAAGAGGGAGCTTAAACAAAGACCACAAGCATCTAGTAATCCTCAGGAGCCAAGGGCTGATGGGTGTGGTGTGTGTGGTGCGCGGGTGGCTCAGTGGGTATGACCATGTATTCATATATAAGAGCAGCTAAAGCACCACCGATGAATGGTCCGACCCAATAGATCCAATGGTCGTGCCATCTCCATCCAACCAATGCTGGGCCAAAGGCTCTAGCTGGATTCATCGATGCACCGGAGAATGGTCCGCCGACTAAGATGTTTGCTCCAACTATGAGTCCGATTGCAAGCGGCCCTATGATCCCTAAACTTCCGCGTTTTGGATCAATCAAAGTCGAATACACGACGTAGACTAAGCCAAACGTTAAGATGATCTCTAACACGAGTCCGTTAACCACCCCAACACCTGATGCTACTCGGAAACCAACTGGTCTCTGCATGAACAAAAAACTCTTTTTAGATTCTCCTTATTCACTGAAATGGTTTCCAACTCAAAACCAACGGAGTAGTTTATGTTAGTTATACATTACTCTACGTTCTATTACTTAAGATATGGCGTTTCTAAAACATCGCACGAGGGCCGGTCTTGAGGCATGCCGAATAAACATGTTCCAAAATTTTTTGAGTTACTATGCATATTTCGATTGGCCCCAAATCCGAAAAGAATTTTTACCTACAGAATTCGGTTCCCAAAACCATAAAAATTTATAGCCCCACAAAATCTCAGGGCCGACTCTGCATCGCACACACGCAAAATACTAGCTCACATGTGCTATATGATGTTAATTAGTGTTTACCATGCCGTTTGTGGCGAGCCTCAACAAGAGACAAGCGAGGATAGCTCCAAGAAGCTGAGCAATCCAATAGTAAATGGCACGAACCGCAGAAATTCTGCCTCCGATAAGAGCACCGAAAGTAACAGCCGGGTTAACATGTCCACCAGAGACATTGATGGCTGCAGAAACAGCAGCAAACAAAGCAAACGCATGAGCCAACGCCACTAATACAAGCCCTCCTGGTGTGTTTGTGCCCCCATGAGCCGCATGGTTCCAATACAACTTATCTAAGATAAAAAAAACACACACACACACACAACTCATAAGTCATTATCACATGCATGCATGCAAGACTTCAAACATATAGAATCGGAACGGTTCGAACCGAGAGAGAGGATAGAGCCTTCGGCTGCAAAGACAAAGACAAAAGTTGAAAGGAACTCAGCTAAAGTTGCTCTAATGGAGTCAGGGTGTGTAGCTTCGTCGGCTCTACCAAAACCATACGCTCTACGAGCTGATGTTGCCATTATAATCAAAGGAAAGTGTGAAGAAGAAAGATAGAAGAAGATTGAAAAGAGAGAGAGAGAAGAGAGAGTGTTTTAAAAGAAGCCAAAAGAAACTAAAGTCGAAGTAGAAGAAGGACAGATGTGAGACTTTAGTGTCTTTAGATGGACACGTAGCTTTTATGTTGCATGCAGTTTTTTACTTAAAACCATAAACTTCAAACTCTTTTGTTTCTAAAGAGTTCGTGTTAAGTTTGCATTATCATCAATTTTTCTCTGCCTTCTTATCTTCTCTTGGTATGTGTTTTTTGGACGAACCTTAACGTTGGAGATTATTTATATGCGATTACATGTCGTTATTGTATGTGTTTTTATGTATATGTGTAATTTGATATGTTGACTATGCATGCATGTAAGCCAAGTAGATAAACAATTACAAATTTCTAACCGTGACTAGTGCAGGTGGACGTTCCATTCTTCGGATCGGTTCTTTCCGTTTTCGGATAGTTCGATTCTTAAATTTTGACATCCATTTAGAAACCGAGGAAAGTTTTGTTCGATTCAGTCAGTTCTCATTCAACTCGACTCGATTCTAAATTACTTGAAATCGAAACCGAAAAAATCGGAAAATTTTCAGTTCGAACTAGGGTTCGGATATTTCGAGTAATTCAAATATTTTCATGATTTTTTGAGAGTTTTTTGATTTTTTCTAGGTATATTTCAGATATTTTTGATTTTTGAGTTATGTTCGGATAGGTTTTCACCCGATATATTTTTTTATATTTCGGACATTTAGTTATTCGCTCTAAAATATTTGAAATATTTTAAGGTACCTAAGTATATTTTGAAAATTTTTGGATACCAAAAATACTTCGGTTCAGCTTCGTTTTTTTTGTTCTTAAATATTGATAACCGTACAGATATTTTTATAAATCCTGTTCGATTCCGGTTCAGAAATATTCGGTTTTTCAGATCCGGTCCGACTAACATGCCCACCCCAAGCTGTGACCGTGACAACAAGAGAGAAATTACGTATGGTCTCACAGCAATATTCATTATAATAGAAAATGTTATAGAGAAAAAAAAAGTAGAGGTTTTACATAAAGTTTTATGTTCTCAAAACTGTAATAATCTCTATTGAAATTTTGATATTTGATAAATGTTAACTTCTTCTTCCATCTTCAATTGTTGTTAGAACCAGAAGCAGCTGCTGCTGCTGCTTTCTTCTTCTCCCTCTTCTTTTTGTTTTTAAGAGCGTTCTTGCTCATCTCTCTGTATTAACAAACATTAGCATTCCTCAACATAAGAACAATGATGGTTTCTAAAAGATTTATGTATGTGTATTGCAAGATGAAAGAGACTTACTCTGTTGAGCTTACTCCTAGCAACTGCATTTCCAAATCAATGAAACTTTCAGAGACATTATATTGATTCAATCGAAAACTTTACTATAATGGCGAAGTTGAAAGGCCAAAACATTGGTCATTTCGACTATTATTAGAATCATGACTGTGTAGTTTGATAACTAGTAACTAGTATTAATGGAGATCATAGAAAAGTTCTTTTTTTTAGTACCGCGGCTTGAACGGCAGCTGCTTGCTTAGCATGCGGAGGTTGATAAGCAGCGGGTTTTTTCGCGATAGGGTTGGGAGCAATGGCTTTCTTTTGAGATGATCCTTGTCCTGAGATTCATAAGTAGAATCGTTTAAAAGAAACAATATAAGATTTTACAAAACTTTCTCGCAGTTTGACACAGGTTTTAAGTGTTTAAAACAAGAGATACGAACCTTGCGATTTGCCCTCTTCGAGTTTCAATGATTCAACTGACTTGAGAAGTTCACTGATTTCACCAAACTTTTCCGGAGACTCTGGTTTCCATTCAGCCTGTAGGTGATATAACAATGGCACTTCAGTAAGACGATTTGTAATTCAACTTCTCTAAAGAGGTCTAAGAGATATGTACCTGGTACAGTTTCTCAAACATCCTCTTGAAATAACGCTTCCCGTCGTAGTTGAAGATTTTAATCCTTCACTCAGAACAACGAGGATAAACAACAACACACAACAGTTCATATCGACGAGAAATCGAGATTCTGTTTAAACCAAGAGAAAAATATAGGCACGCGGGCGTGAAAACGTATAAGTGATGCATAGTTTGTAGCTTTACCACTCGATATGTTCGACTGAACTCTATGACTAACTGAAGCAGATTTAAGATACCAAACTCGATAATGTGGCAAGGAGTCTTAACATACCCGTTGTCGATTTGACGTCTTGGTGCTGTTGAGGCAGTCAAGAAATAGCGCCCATCAGGAGACCATTCACTTGTTACAGACCACTCAGCTTTGTTACTTCCTAGCTGCTTCTTGTTGACAACGTCCCAGAATGCCTGAAACGCATAACTGAATCGATTTAGTACCCATTTAGAGATCATCATGTCGACAACATAGTGTGAACTACCAAAAAAGATATGAAGAACAGAAGGGATTGTATTTTACCATATCACCAGGTAAGTTTCCAAATCCAGCCACACATAAAACTGTGGAACAATCGATTGAAAGTTACAAAAAGCATGGACGGAGACAAATACTGTAAACAACAAAAACGAGAAGACAAAGAGAACAGGGTTGGAGAGTGAATCATACGTCTCCCTTTTGGGTTCCATCGAAGAGTGTTATAAGGACCTTCACCAAGTTCCATCAAGGGTTTGCACTTCTTGTCAAAGATTGTTACACAAGCAGGCATAACTGAAGACACTTAAGGAACAACAAATTCTGAAAAAAACAAACTCATATAAAGGCCAAAAATATAACCTCTTTACACGAACACAAGGATTTTAAAATGACAACTGATAATGATATTCACAAGAACACATTAATCCTCAATAAACACATATAGATAAGTCTCTAACAACTGATGGAAGGATACATCCATATACAACCGCAAACTCTGAACCCGAGAAGGACCACTGAACATCATGAACTGGTCCTTCTTTACCTGTTAAAGCACCAGAGAGTTAGTACTTTCAAAATCAAAAAGGAAGATAGATAAAGCTTCGAACGTACGCAATGGAACTAGGCCTTCATGTGTGCCATCTACTGTAAGGTAGTGTAGCTTCGTTTCGCCATAATAACTTTGGTTGGTCTTGTCAACATCTGATTGTACAACCACTAGTAGTCCAGTGGAACCATGATTCCAATTAAACTGCACAGAGGAACACCGGAAAAAGCTGCGTCGAGCAGTTGGCTGACTCTGTGAATCGTTCCCGCATCCAAATATCTGGACACTACCTGGACTTCCCTATACATGTAAGCATTAACATGTCAGAGAAGCTAATCCACAGAATAAACAATGATACACCTGCGGTGTGCACCTTTCGGAATTTAAAAAAATCAGGAAAACTCTTCGAACTAGAAACACGCAATATTAACAGATCAGGAAAAACTTGCGCAGTTTCACCATTAAGTAACATACACTATGAATCTATGATAGCCCGAGCAATGAAAAGCACCTTTGATTCTGGAACAAACACAGCAACATGGGAAGCTGGGGTTTTAGAAAGCTCATATGCAGCAACCCCAGGAACTCTTATCCGTGATGTTACTCCTTTTGAGAAATCTTTCGGGTCAAAGAACTGCACCTCATTTGTAACTAAACGGCAAGCGGAAGATTCATCAGGACAGAAGCGAATTGATGGCCTACACAGCAACCACAAAAACACCTTATATCATAAAAGCAGACAACACGTACATAATCATCCCCGGTAGTTAAGCATTAAGACCACCTTACCATGAGGTTTTAGTAATGGATTTTTGGTAATGACCATATGCAAGATCTCCTGTCTCGATCTTCCAAAGGGAGACATTCTTCTCCTGCGGATTAGACGGTTTTTGAAAAGTCTGCAGATAAGTCCCACAAGGAGAAAGCTCGGCAGCCGTAACATCTGCTATCGTAAAGGACCGTACTTCTCTCAAGCTGATTGAATCATAGATACTAATCACTCCATCCGATTTCATCGCCATTAACTTGGATCCATCAAGACAGAACTTCGTGTTTGAACATGAAACTCGTTCAAGCTTGAGAGTAGGCTGACCATTGCTAAATGGAGGACCATTCCACAAAGAGAAACCTTCAGCTTCTCTAACTGCAAAGTAAAAAGAAAAAAGGTTATAACTTTAAAGAATTTAACAAAAACCCAGAAGATACAGAAACAGAGTTTTGAAGATATGTTACCTAAAATCTCCAACGATGGTGAAGAACTCATTTGCTTACTTGACACACCTAGTTTAATGCATCAAACCCAATTTCACAAAACTGAAGTCAGCTAAAAAGCTCTTAAATTTCATAATGAGACATGTTCTGCAGACTAATTTACAACTGAATCGCATGGAAAGGGGAACGAAGATCACTAAATTTTATTACTAGATCGAAGAAATGCATTGACAGAACATTATTAAAGCAACCAATTTTTTGGAAGAAGGAGATAATCTGAAATTTAAAACGACGGCGACGACGAAGAAGAAGAAGAAGTCACCTGAAACAATCCGGCGATCGGAGGGCAGAGCAGAGTGGTGTAGCCGGCTTAGCTCTGAACCCTGTAATGAGAGAGGTACCCTAACCTTAGGCTACAGAAACCTCTGCCTGAGATAGAAGGTTTGACCCCAATTATCAAATGATAAAACAATAAAATTAAATAAAAAGGATAAAAAATCTCAAAATTTAATAACACAGTGTAAGGTTGGACGTTCGGAGATTCGTTCGGGTTCAGAGCGGATTTTAGTTCGGGTTTATCATTCATGATTATAACTTTATAAGGCCATTTGGATTTGGAATTTTGGTTCGAGTTCGGACCAAGTTTAGTAATTCTATTAAAATCTAAGTGCACTCGGTACTTTTTCGACTTTTTCGTGTTTCGAGCTCGGGTATGGTTCGGTGTTTTCGAGGTTTTTCCGATTTTGAATTCGGGTTCAGATCGGGATTTTAGGATTTTTCGCGTTTTTCATGTATCATTTGAGTTTGGGTCCGAAACCCAACGCATTCAGGTTTTTCGGGTCGAGTTCGGTTCGGGTTTGGAGGTTCGGTTAAAATGAGCACTGACACAATGTGTCGCGGTGAGAATTGTGGCCTCTGATTTTCTCGTTCCATCGTCGTCGTCTCAATCAGGTGAATGAATCTCTTATGATTTTCTTTTTGACTCATTCGATTCATAGAGTATCGTTGTCTACCCTCAACAATTTGGCTTTGAAAATTTCATATACTGTTCGCTTTCATAGATTGCTCACCACCTGCTCGACGAATTTCCTCAATTGAAACCTAATTCCTTTTCCCAACGAAACTAACTGTAGATTGTTACTTTGTACTTCGAAGATCCATTGTTCCTAGATTTTTACTTATTGAATAATTTCATTTGAGATCTTTTTAAGTGATTTCAAGCTCCGAGTATGGCGGAAGTAAGTCTTGGTATGCTTATAGACATTGTGGATGAAGAGTGGATGAGAGACACTCTTCCTGATGACGGTAATAACCATTTTTCTTCTTCTACATTACACATAGAGAATCAATTGTATAAATTTCTTCAAAGATCGATGATCGTTGTTGTGTTTTATCGTTGCAGATCTCCCATTGCCTCCGGTGCTTGCTGTTAAGACTGATGATACTGAAGAAACCAGTATGTTACTCTCTTTCTTTATTACTCTATTGCTCTTACTTAATCTGTTGAACACAGTCGTCTCTATAAGTTCTCTCTTAAAGCCATTCGCGAACGTCCCTTAGCTCTTTGTGTATTGTTTCAGTCGTAGTGACGCAGCTTCAGATAAAGTTTGAGCTGTTAGGACTTTCTCTTTCAATAAAACTGCTTAACTTTGATCAGATATGATCATCTTTCATCGAATATAGCTGCTTTGACTAATGTAATCCGTTGCATCGCGATTGTTTCAGATCAAGAAACTCAGCCATCAGACGGAGAAACTTGGCATGATCTTGCGCTAGATACCCAGTAAAAGCCTATAAGCATATCAGATGAAGTTTTATAGACAAAAATGTATTGCATCTCTCGCTTTGTATGAAGACTTTCATTACATTACTTCACTTCTATTTACAAAAAAAAATCTCTCTTGCTTTTTTAGTTTTGTTGACCAAGACGTTGACCCTTTTGCTGACGTGTTTTGTGATGATTCGTCCACGTGGTTGGCGAACGGTTCGTATTTAAAAATTCTCGAACCAAAAAAAGAAAAAAAACTATTGAAGGGAGAGGAATATGCTGAGCTTATCACTGAGTAATCATATTCCTCCTCCATTAACGCTCTTGAGCTATGAACGAAGAAGAATCATCAAGCTCAGATGCAAATCGTCTCTACGGTTTCACCCACACTCGAAGATCTTTCTCGATTCTGCATCTTCCTCTTCGTTTTCTTCTTCTAGAGTTGTTTCGATCTCTTCGTCTTCAGTTCCAGTTCCGGAGTTAGAAGAAGATGACAACTTCGACGACGAATTACGCCGCCTATTGGCGCTTGTACCGGCGGAGATTCTACGGAGACTTGAGGAGCATCCCGAAATTAGTGAACTCATAGAGGTAGTGTTGGATTTAGGTCGTAAGCCTCTAGCGCGATTCCCTTCTGGAGATTTTGTTATCTCCGATGATGTTGTTAAGGTTAAGGATCTCGAATTCGCCGTCTCTCAGGTTGGTGAGTGTTTGTTTCTTCTTCTCCGTTTTGACGAAAAAACAATCTATAGCTGCTCTGAATAAGAACTTTGTTTAGGTTGGAGAGTTTACTAATGATAATCGAGCTGGAATTAGCCGGACTTTGCATCGGATTAGCGCGATTCGGAATCGGAAAGGAGAAATCATTGGTTTAACTTGCCGTGTTGGTCGATCTGTTAGAGGAAGTGCGAATTTGTTGCGTGATTTAGTCTATGATGGGAACTCTTTGTTGCTTATTGGTCCACCAGGTGTGGGGAAAACCACAATGATTAGGTTAGAGTTTTAGCCATCATCACCCTAGAACACTTGCCATTTTGAGATTTGATTTGTAGTTTCTGTTCGTCATTTTTGTTTCAGGGACGTAGCACGAATGCTCGGAAATGACTATGGCAAGAGAGTAATGATTGTTGACACTTCTAATGAGATTGGTGGTGATGGTGATATACCTCATCCGGGGATTGGCAATGCTAGGCGGATGCAAGTCCCTAACTCTGACATACAACACAAGGTTTGTTAATAGATGTAGCTTCGACTTTTGGTTATAAAGCAAGACGGTTTTCGACTCATGTGAGTGATTGGGTTTTGCCTTTAGGTATTGATAGAAGCAGTAGAAAACCACATGCCTCAAGTGATTGTGATTGATGAGATTGGAACTAAACTTGAGGCGATGGCTGCAAGCACGATTGCAGAGCGTGGAATCCAGTTAGTTGCTACGGCTCATGGAGTGACCATAGAGAATTTGATTAAGAATCCTTCATTAGATCTCCTCGTTGGAGGTATACAGGTTAGACATGTTGCGTTTGCTTACCATTCAAACCAAGACCGATTTTAAAGATATAGTTTGGAGATTCTGATTTGAGATTTCTCTGAGTCTCTTACAAATGGTCACTTTCGCATTATTCAAAGCCAATCTGGCACTGCACTTATTATCAAGAAAGTGGTAAGGACATTATATTTCCTGTTCCTCGTGTATCACTTGGAGCTCGATATACCGGCCAAAACAAGAGATAGAGCAGAGGAACTGCATAAAAGATTTGAATTGAGTGATATAATGTAGTAGTAGCTCAAATTGTCGATACTTGTGGATGATATTTTTTCCTGTTGAGAAGCTGTACAGCATTGTAAACATGCATTCTCTAATAGGTTATTATTTAAGACATATTAATGGACATCTTTGGCAGAGCGTGACTCTTGGAGACGACGAAGCGTCCAGAAGAGGTGGCCCGAAGACTATCCTTGAAAGAAAAGGCCCTCCAACATTTAGCTGTGGTGCAGAAATAGTTTCAAAGACTGAAGTTCGTGTTCATCATAGTCTTGAAAAAACCGTTGATGCTCTCCTAGCAGGTAGACTCTTGTCTTATTGAGTTGTAACTTTCAATAGAAAAGCAAAGAACAGATACATAACTACATAAATGATTTTGTTACAACAACAATGTTAAGATTCTGGCTTCAGTTAATCTTCTAACTTTGGCTGTCTGCTGGTTAAAAGGTCGCTACCCATACGTTGAAACCCGCAAATTAAAATCTCATGGAGCGGAACTGATTATGGAGAAAAAGGAACCTTTCACCGACGTGACGACTTTGGATAATGAATCTGAAGAGGAAACATTAGATGTTTTGAAGCTCAATGAGGATGAAACTATCACTGATGAGGAGATTACTGAAGCAGAATCTTCCGAGCACGAGGCACCGTTTTATCTATATGTCTATGGGGTAAGATTAATATGAATTTTGTAGATTCTCGTATTCCTTTTATGCTACCAATGGTCATGTGATTTCTTCGTAATTAATATCATTTACCTGTTTGCTGATTCGTCAATTACGCTCACCCAGATTGCAGAGTCAACTGTCCTTCAAGCAATCAAACAACTAGAGATGGAAATTGCAGTGGAATTAACAGACAACATTAGTGAAGCCGAAGCTTTACTTGCATTGCACTCCAAAATCAAGAAGAATCCTCGGATTAAATCATTAGCCGCATCTCACGGTATACCTGTTTATGTAACAAAGGTAAAAAAATTTAACTTAGAATGTTTTGTTCTTGAAGTTTTCAGTTTCCAGCTTCTTTACCAAAAGAAACTCTCCTTCTTTCAGACTAGTTCAGGTATCCAAGTGGCTAAGGCGATACGGGCATTACTAACCGATTACGAAGATGGACTCGGAGAGTTTGGATCAGAAGATCGTCCAAAACCATCTGAGAAAATGGACGCCTTAGAGGTACACCTAAAGACTTGGCGAAAATTTTCTCTAATAGTAACCACAATGCACCTTTGTTTCGGACTAATTTGTTTATATCTATGCAGGAAGCGAGATTAGCGATAGAGCGGATAGTGATACCGAAAAAGGAACCAGTCGATCTACTCCCGAGGCCAAGACAAATCGTGTCTTTTCAAGGGAACCTAGTCAAGAAGTATAATTTACGATCAGAAAGACAATGGAGAGGAGCTGAGGTGTATCTACGGATCCTCCCTTATGGTATGGAGAACGACGGAAACGACGATGAAGATGAAGATGAAGGAGAGCTTGAAGAAGAGATCGGAGAAGAGCTTGACGAGTTCGGTTCTGCCGCCGGCGAAATTAATGGTTCACCTTATGGCATCGACAGGTTACCTCTATTGCCTGACTAGTTTTATCGGTTCATAACATTATCATAGTATTACTTATTGATAATTCAGTAGTATGAAATGATGCTTAGACTAATTTCGAAATTTCTTATCGTTGTTTCTCAACGGTGATTCAAATCTCTGGTGCATCAATACGGTTTGTAGTGAGTTTAGAGAATCAATTTCTAAGTCGGTTTAAGAATCGGGTTTTGGGACTACAAAATAGTGGTATATAGTATTGTTGCGTTAGGATTTATCGTTATCATCATCAAATTCAAACTTGCAAAAATATTGTTGGAGACATGATTATTTTCTTAAAATCGTTGACCTTACAAATTAATACATTTCATTCATTTTTCTAACAATCATACTTTTTATAAAAGGTAGTAATAAAGTTGTGACTTTGTGAGTGACTCTATACATATCTAACCGTCATTACAAATTTCTTTAATTTATCTTCAGTTCGGCGATCGTCATCCATTCTATCCCATGGTTGTTATTTAACTCGAAATATAATTGAACTATAAGCATATATATACACTAGAGAAAAATATAGAAATATCATTATTTATTATACTCAGAAATATCATTCTAAAATTCGAAAAATATAGAAATAATAGTGGAGGTTTTGTTTTATTTTGGATTGTATAAATTTTTCTGATTATAAGCAATTAATAATCAGACACAAATTTAGTTTTCATTTACCTTCAAACTATAAAACTGTCAAAAGTTGAAGCCTTTTACTTAACTTTTTTTTGGTCAACCATTTTTTTTGATAACCGTGCGCATGTCTCTAATTCTCCATCAGACCAAATAAGATCGTCGGTTCACGCGAATCAACTCTTTCCAATGTAGCAGTTCGAATATGTGACATTTTTTTAAGAAAATGGTCTTTTCACCAACGAAATATTAATCCAACGGTAAAAATTCCTCGAATTAAAGAGAAAGTCTTAGATTCGAGTTGCATTGTGAAGGGCTGACTCGTCAAAAACGAATATTTTATCTGATTTGACTCCGCTCTAGAGATATTAGGGGTCAACGGACTGTGAGACGGAGTACTTATTATATATATAAGATTTCGAGTTGAATATTGGAAGGGAAAAAAAAGGGTTGGATAGAATAAGGGGTGAGTTGGAGTAGGGTATTATGTAAGAAAGTGCCGACCAGCGAAGAAAGGGACCACAGTGCGAAGTTGTTCGTTAAACCTTAATAACCTCAAAATCATATGAGACGACCGACTCTACTTTTACTTTTCTTTCTTTATAATTTATTTACTTGTTTAGTAGCTGTATCACACGAACATTTTCATTTTTTATTTTGATAGTATGAGCTTTTTATTTTAAAGATGATAGTAGAAATTTTTATTATAAATAAATTATAGCGAAGAACAAATATATTTATATTACATGAATTATCAATATCAAAATGAAATTTAGTTTCTCCTATCATATTCACGATCCAGAGATCGGACCGGATATCTACCGTAAAATGGAAATTTAGTCTGGTTGGGTCAATAATAAATCCAAAGAGAATTAGACCGATTACAAGACCATATTAAACCGGTAAAAATCCAAAAATTGACTAACTGTTGAACCGGATTCAGACCCAGTTCATTTATTAACTATGAAATTTAATTTCTTTTATTAATTATTACAATTTTTAGGCAAAAATTAGATTTTTAGTTTCAAAAATATTATTATTTTAAGTGTTTTATGTACATTTTAAGATAATAGGTTTATTCTCAATCATAATATTATTTTAAAATAATATATTTAGTTTTTTTTATAATATTATTTGTAAAAAAATCATTAGACCTCGTTGAACTCGGTCGGACATAACGGCCCTCGACCCAAGAAATTAACCAGTTCATATATAAATTGTCATTTTGTAATTGCTAATTAGTGAAGTTTATTTTTAGAAATGTTTAAAAATTGAAAAGATAATAATCTTTCACCGGTTAACCAAATTAATTAACTGAATTAATGAATTGAATAATCAAATTGTTACGCGAGATATTAGAATGTATAATTATATTAATATAATAGTCCAAAATTAGTAATATCACACGGTAAGTAAAGTTGTTGTGCTTCTGTTTTAATAGTATAAACTAGATTTTGATCCGCGCTTTCAAAGCGCGAGATATTTTTTTGTACAATGTAATAGAAAAAGAATTTAAAGATGATATGAGTTTTAATAGTATAAATAAACTATAGTAAAAACAAATATTTTTATTATTGAATGTATTAACGATATTTATTGCCGACTCCGTTTCGTATTGAAAATGAGTTTCTCCTGCCATATATTTATATCATGTGCTAAAAAATGATATGATTGTAAAGTCAATTCATTTGTATTAACCTTTTTGGATTTTGGATTGTAGAATACATAATTTTAGTTTTGAACATCGAATTAATATGAATATTTTTATAAATACATAGTAATTTCGTATATTTAAAATTTTCATATTTTTAATTTTCTAATAGTAATGCTAGAGTTTAACCCACCCTATGGAAGATTTTTTCAATTACCATAAAAAGAATACAATAAATCAACTAATATCATTGCATTGAAAACTAACTATATTATGTAAAATAAATCGTTACCATAAAAAATGTTAAAGAGTTAATATTGGAGTTTCAAACATAGGATATACGATATATATTGTTAGACATCTATAATATTTTTTTATCCTTCTAATAATATGTTATTATTCAAAATAGAATATGAATAAAATTTGTTATGTATATAAAAGTTTAGGGGAATATATTTTTAAGACATGATTTTAAAATAGTGCATATCACACATAGATAAAAGTTGTTGTGTTTGTGTTTTAATAGTATTGACGTATTTGAGAGATTGGTCCAACCTGTAAAGTATTTCAAATTTTATTAAATGATTACTAGTTAACATGACATTTAGATATAACATAGTGGTGTCTTCAGTGAGTCATTACTCGCATTATGCATGTAATTCATAAAAAATGTTTTTAACAAAAAAAACTCATCAAGAATGTTCAACAAACATATATTAGATTAAGTAAAATGGGTAAAAAAAAACATTCCTCTAGATTTCACTATTTGTGATATAATAGTGTGAAAAATATCCCAACTCATTCCAAATAAAAAATGAAAAAAGGAAACAAAACTAAATGAAATTATTCATCAATTTTTTTGTAAAAAAAAATTAGGGTTTGATTCATCTATTTTCTCTATGGCAATCCAAATAATTTCTATTAATTTTTTCGTTGTTTCTTTTAGTGTTAATTAAATTTATTCACAAAACTAAAAGAAATTGTCCAAATTATCTCCTATACATTAATTAAGAAGTGACTATGAGACATGTCTTCACCAAAAGAGTTTTTCTCTAAAAAATATGACATGGCATCTTTAACAAATTTGATTGGCTTTTATATCTTTAAAAATTTGTTAACTTTTTTTTTAACGCTTTTGTTATTGAAACTAGTCTGACGAAAACAAACCGTCTACAAGAAAAGATAAAGAAACATTAACGGAAAACAATTATGAAATACCCGAAAGAACCATCAAACAAGGAGGAGAGGATCCCTCTTCGTTGCAAAATGATTGTTGATGTTGCTTTCGTGGTGTCATGCTCGGTAGCCTGCATCTTCTGCTATCATAGAGGCAAGCCATGATGGACCATCAATCGAAATATAAGAGTGAAACGATCTCCGGAGATGACACTGGAGGCAATTGCTTGTGCTACACGATTAGCATGGTTTGACACCAGAGCCAGGTTCCAAAACTCAAAGGAGGTCAGCATGTGTTTCATACTCATGATCAGATTTTTGAATAGGGGGTACTCCTGAGGGGCTTGAAATGCTAAAGGTATTTGAGAGTTGGATACTTCAAAGATTACTCTTCTCTTCTTCATAGTTTTAAAACTCTCAATAGCCCAAAATAAGCTGAGGAGTTGAGCTTCAAAAGGACCTGACAAAGCAGAGTAAGCTCGCCGGCTATGGAAGAGTGCTTTACCACAATGATCACGAACAATCCAAGCAGCTCCAGCATTGTGTACTGAGTGTCTCCAAGCCGCAGCAACATTACATTTTAACGCATCAGAGTTGGGGTGAGACCACATCTGCGGCGAAAGATTATGTGTATTGAGAGTAGAGAATTCATGGCTTTCTTTCTTATTGACCAGAGACCATTCTGCGCAATCTTCCAAAGCTTTTTCCATGATGGTTGCCGCACTAAGGCTTTGTTTTTCAAATACCAAACCATTGCGTGCTTTCCATAGATGCCATAGGATCCACGGGAAGGCAAGACGGTGTTGCTCAGGTATTTTTTGATCATTTGAGACATGCAACAGGTAATGAATGTTAAGGAAAACAGAGTTTGTCGAAAAACCTCTTAAGGGACGAGGCACCAGAGACATATCCCAGACTTGTTGAGCCTTCGGGCAATTGAAAAGAACATGAGAGATGCTTTCGGGACTTGTCTTACAAACTGGACACAGAGGATCAAAATTAATACCTCTCGTTTGCAATCTCTCCGCCACAGCCAAAGAACCCGACAAGGACTTCCAGATGAAATGTTTTAGCTTGGGGGATGTTTTGATTCTCCAAATCTTATACCATACTCTTTTCTCAACAGGAGGGAGAGGGGATATCTGAGGCTCTTGTTCTACAGCTAGTTTTTCAAGGAGCTGTTTAGCGCTTTGAACAGAGTATTTGCCAGATGAAGAGCAACCCCATACATATTCATCTTGACAATTCCTCTGACGTCTGATGGTAATGATATAATCAACATCCTCTTTAGCCATACATCGAAAGATCTTCTCCACATTCCAAAGGCCATTATGGGGATGGATTAGGTCCGAGACAGTGTTTGTAACTTCCATATTACCAGGTTTTCTAACAGGCGAGCGAGGAATCCTGTCTCTTATCCAATTTTCATGCCAAACAGATGTACTCTTACCATCACCGATCATTTTTAAGAGACCTTTCTTCAAGGCTTCTCTCCCAAACATGATACTTCTCCAAGCATATGAGGGACGAGAGCCCATACCATACTCTAGGAAAGACTTTTTCCGAAAATATTTGCTCTTGTACATTTGAGATAGGATAAAGTTCGGGTTCTGCCAAATACGTCACGCCTGTTTGCCTAGCAATGCTTGATTGAAATGACTAATATCAATAAATCCAAACCCACCTTCTTCCTTTTTCCAATATAGCTTCGACCAAACAACCCACAGAATTTTCTTGCGTTTGTCTCCACTGCTCCACCAGAATTCAGTCATTGCGCTAGTGATTTTTTTACAAAGGTCTTGAGATAACTTGAAACACGACATCGCATAGACCGGAAGAGCAAGTCCCACAGATTTTAACAAAATTTCTTTTCCACCCTGAGAGAGAGTCTTTGCGTACCAACCTGTGAGGCGAGATTGGAGTTTGTCGTGAATGAAGCTCAACAATTTCCTCTTAGAACCACTAAAACATTCTGGTAGGCCAAGGTACGAACCTTCCCCGCCCTCTTTCTCGATCCCAAGAGCATTTTTCACCATCTGTTTTCGCGATTCCTCCACCTTTGTTCCAAAAATGATGGATGATTTATTGTAATTCACCATTTGTCCAGAGGCAGTACCGTAGTTGTTGATACAGTTCATGAGTTCTCGACTTTCACTGGCTGACACTTGACAGAAAAGGAGACTGTCATCGGCGAACAATAAATGGTGGATACTTGGAGCTGTCGGCGCGATTTTAAGGCCAGTGATGCGTCCTCTACTCTCCGCTCTATGCAAGCTGTGAATGAGAGCTTCTGCTGCCAAAATAAATAGGAAAGGAGAGAGCGGATCCCCCTGGCGAAGACCCCGTTCCGGTTTGATGAAGCCATGCGTTTGCCCATTCAAAAGGATTATGTATGTAATCGAGCTAATACAAGACATTATCCAGCGATTCCAGTCTCTACAAAAGCCCATTCATTCCAACAAAGTTTCGATAAATCTCCATTCTACTCGATCGTATGCCTTAGACATATCTGTCTTGATGGCCATGAAGTTGTTGGAAGCTTTATCTTCTGTTCGCAAAGCATGTATCAGTTCATGAGCCATGAGTATGTTGTCCGTGATTTGTCTCCCAGCTACAAAGGCTCCTTGGGTATCAGAGACAATGTTTGGCAAAATCTTCTTAAGACTTTTGCATAAAATCTTAGATACGATCTTGTAATGAACAGAACATAGACTAATGGGACGCATATCATTCATGCTCGTCGCATTAGCAATCTTCGGAATTAAACACAGTTGTGTATGGTTCCAATCAACCAGAAGCTTTGAGGTTTTGAAAAAGGTTTGTACCTCCTCGATGATGCTTTGACCCGTGATGTACCAAGTCTTCTGGTAGAAAGTCCCGGTGAAACCGTCTTCTCTCGGTGAGCTTCCTCCTTTGATATTAAAGGCTGCGTGTTTGATCTCTGATGCCGTGACTGGTTTTGTAAGCATAGCGTTCATCACATCTGTTACCTTCGGCATAAAACCATCAAAAAGGCTGTCCATATCATAAGGATTTGTGCTTCTGAACAGAGCTTGATAAAACTCAATAGCAATTTGTCCTTTAGAAATCTCAAGAAATTGTTCATGACCATCTGCATCTTTGAGCATGATAACTTTGTTCTTCATCTTCCTTCCTTTTACCGAGTTGTGAAAGAAACTCGTGTTTTTGAGTAGATGTTATCTGCTTCTTCTTCTTGCTTTCGAGGGACACATTCAAATCTGGAATGCTTGTTCCTCTTAGCGCAGTCTTTCTTTTCCAAGATGGCTGTCTCTTCCTTGTTGATTTACCCTCTGCCTTTGTCACAGCCTTTGGATCTTTAGAGGTTCCAAAAATGAAACCTGATGGTCCATCTATTGGCAAAGGAGAGGACAAACACAAAGAAGAAGCTACCTCTTCTTCATATGGGTTAGCTGTTTCCCATGCAGGTGAGGACACGGTTCGATTCTTGTCCCTTGTACTTACTCGGGCAGGCCATTCATTTTGTTTTTCAAAACAGAACACTCTGCCCACCTTTGTACTCTCCGCTAAAGTAATCTTGGGGCCTTGGGATCTTGCCACTTCTGTCTCTTTCTCAATAGATTGATGTACACGTTCGATTCGTGCCATACATTCAGTAGGATCAGCCTGTGATACATAAAGCATTGCCATTCGTTGGTCTTCTTTTGAGAGAGATGGAAAGAGGGGCTCAAAACTAGGAGGAGGCTCCAAGATACCTGCACCGCTTTTACCACTATGATCGCTTAACACAGGACCATTTGAAGACCCAGCCATATCAGACAGAGCCTTAGACTTTGTTGGATTCTTCAGGTAAGGACATTTTGAGTTTTCGTGGGTCAGGAGAAAGCAGTTATAGCACCGTTTACGGATACGTTCATACTCAAAATTGACCACCACAGAACCACCTCCACGAATCTGCAGAACTCGTGTAGGTTTCAAAGGTTTGTCCACAGATGTAGTCACACGAACCCTGACATAGGGCGTTTTCTGAGAAGCCTTTGGATCAAATTCAATCTCCTCAACTTTACCTATAGCTTCTCCAAGGCGGTTGATAGTATCAATAGTAAAGGCAGCTTGTGGTATGTTGTGTATCCTAACCCATACCTCAAAAGATGATAGGAAAGACAAAGGAGGGTTGTCAGACCAGCGCTCCAGCAGCATAGTCCAGTTGTTGAAAGACCAAGGCCTGTCTTTCAGTACTGTTTGGATATCTTCCTCACTTTGGAAAACAAATTGAAACCTCTCATGAGACAGAGCTATACCTTGAACTCTATCATACACCCTCCACAGTTGAGGCATCTTCTCTATCATACGAGACATGTGTTGGGCAACAGGGTTCAGAAAACGACCAACGATGCTCATAGAGTTATCACAAGTAAGCTGAAATCTTGGAGAGTCAGGAAGAGTAATTGGTTCATCGTCGTCAAGGTTGATGGATTGAAGAGCAAGTTGGAGATGGTCAGCCATCGTCTTCAGTGAGAGATTCCGGTAGCGTTTCTGAGTTTTCCGGCGGAACACAAGTTTGGGAAATAGAGAAATTAGAGCTGATTGAAAGGTTTGTGCGTTGATCTTGTACCAAGGTTCTGCTTTTGTAAAGTTTCTCATGGTCAAGAAAGGTAAGACAAGATGGGATAAGGAAAGAAAAATAATTGTAGAGCTGGAATTGATAATACAGAGGGAGAAAAAGGAAAGAGAATATTGAGAAAATAAGTTTAACCGTAGCAATAGCCGGTGATTAAGCCACACCACAAATGGGGGGATCAGAAACAAGCCAAAGCAAAGCCTCTCTCACAGGTAGAGAGTCCTAAGCGAAAAAAGTGAATCTTCAAAACTGAAACACACTATGCAGTGTTTATTAACTTAAGTTAATTAAAGATTAGTATTGGATATGACTAACAAACAAAACAAAGTAAATATTCTAAAATGAGATTACATCATATTTTAAACTGATGTATTATTAACCTTCAAAATATTTTTCATTGTTTGAAGATCCATCACTTAAAAAAATTATTATAATATTTTATTTATAGGATTATAAAATTAGGTACCATCCAATTCCATCTTTTTAAAAAAAAAAAAAAAATGATTGATGCCTTTGGAATGAGAAATAAATTTAAATTTTTTTTGTTTTGTCTATGGTTAATTTTTTTGGATTGGTTGTTTTTCCAAAGAGTTTTAGTAATGAAAAACATCGATTATGAAATTATTTTTATTTTTTGTCTAGACTTAATTATTTTAAAGTTCTACTATAGAATTGTTATATCTATAATCGAAAGTGTAAAATAATTTGACACATTTCTTCATCAAATAAAATTTTAACTAAGAAAATATGAGAGGACAACTTAGTACAATCTGAATGAAGTTAAATAGATAATTATCTTTGAGCTAAAAAATATGACATGAAAATGATTTAAATTGACTCACAATATAAGTTATATTAAATGCAGTTTATATTTACGTCAAGCTTACTCACGTAATACAACCAATATTCATGTTAACTTAAATTGTTTTGTAATATAAAATCAAATTATGTTCACATAAATTGATTAAGAATTTTAATTTATGTGAAGCGTACTAGCCAATTCCAAATCTATGAATTCACATCAACTTTACTTCCTTAATCGTAAATCAATTTATAATATAAAAGTAATTTATATTCATATGAATTAATATATAATTTAATTCATTTACATACATTAATCTTCCATAAACGTATTAATCCTATATATTAATCGAGAAGTTAATTCACCACATGAAGTTATTGTAATAGCTTTGACTTAAAAGATCGCAATATAGCTTTAGAAATATATGACATGATTTTTATAATGAATAAATATATTTCAACATGCATCTATTAACTTTATCAATAATTTTTTAGAAAACGGATTTTATAGAGCATAATGATTTATACCGCCAAAATACGTTAAAAAACATTTTCTATACATTAATTGAGAAGTAAGTTTTTTCACTTGTCATCATTATAATAGCTCTTATATGTTTTTGTAAAAGATTACTTTCTATTTGTTGTATATCTTACTTATTCAAAATAATTATATAAATTAGTTGTACCATGTTTTGTTTAAATATTTAGAGTATATATATAAATATATATATATAATCTATAGTTTCTTTACTAAAATAATATTTAAATCATTTCAATAAAGATATTTTGTATTAAATTATACTCTATAAATATTTAGTTAAAAGAATCCAACATTTTTTATTATAATCTAGAGATATTTAAAGTCTAAAATACAATTTATAATGAATCAATATATATTTTTAAGATGCGTCTATGCATATTATCAACAACTTTCTACAACGAAAACTATAGAGAATAATGATGTATATCATGAAAACACCTTAACGAATTTTATAGAAGTCATAATCATTAATTTATCCTGATAAAAAATCATTAATTATATTAAATAAAAATATGTTACTAACATTTCGACGATAATTTATCTGCGCATTGCGCGGAGAGCCATCTAGTTCCTCTAAAATCCCTATACTATTAGTCTCCATTTTATTCATTTTTTATAACTCAAGATAGTCTCAGTTCCAGACCAAATAAGTCTAGACTAATCTCTGGGAGAGAGTCGCCCACGGGTAGGTTCGTTATCCGAGGAGGTTCGTTATCCGGGTTTGCAAATGGGTCGAAAGCAAAGATTCATACCCGTGTAGTGTCCAGAAACAAATATGTTGTAGTTTCGCATAGTAGGATATCGAACTCGTAACATATTAGCGTCATGATTTTTTATCACTTGATGACATTGTCCTGGATTTTTACAAGTTACATTTTATTCATTTTTGTTTCACTAATTATTATGAAGTTTATCATTCAGACCCTCATCTTATATTCTATACTAACCATATTAGACACAAACCACTAGATCAAAAACAAGAACTGTTTTTTTTTTTTTTTAATTTGAGAAATTTCATGACTCTTTTGATTACCCAATCAAAAGAACATGTAGAAGACAAGAAGATCTTAAGTATCAAAACTAGTATTATATAAATCGTATCTTCACAATACAATCTAAGATTCTGGTATATCCAATATAACATATTTTTTTCAAATCCTTTTGTAATCTCAAAAGATTAGGTATTTTATGTGAAATGTTACTCTCTTTAATAGTAGCGTTGAGGTTAGTGTTTTCATTCACTTTTCCTTCCATCTACGAATTGGTGCTTCACTTAATTACTCTATAAACTAAAATTAAGTGCCACCTTTGTATCCCAAAATCCAAAATCGTTTCCGCTAATAATCTTTTAAATCATAAAAGAGTCATTAACTTGTTATTTTGCAAAAGTAACTTTGTCCTACTCTTATCATAATTTTTTTAATTGAGGAACAAGCATTAGTGATTTGGGAGTCACTCAAAAAATTATTGTGAGATCTCGTTTATAGAGTAGTGTGTGAAGAGAGCTTATAAAGATTGATTTGGTTACCTATATCACCAAAATACACTTATCTTTTCAGTCACACATCCTAAGAGAATTCCACAGTTAAGTGTGCTTATGTTGGAGTAGCACTAAGATGGGTGACTTTTTTTTTTTATCATCTAGCCTAATGGCAAGTAGTTCTTCTCACTAGAGGCAGATGCGGAATTTCGAACCCTGGTTTTGTGAGATGACAGCAGAGGTGGTGCAACCACTGACCCACTTACTCTTCTCAGATGGATAATTTTTCAGGAAGTGAGTTTCCGAAATTGTGCGGGTAAGGACAGAATACGACAAAATAACTATTAGTGATTGCACGGACAATAAACCGTGACTTTAAAACCTCTTCGAGGTAGCGCTCCCAACCGTCAGACAAAATAAATCCGCGAGCCCAAAAAAAACACCTGAACACACAGAAGGGAGATCGGGGGTGTTACAATTCTTTTAAATACATAATCAATATTGCATGCAGTCGAGAGATTCATACTATTTATTTGTTAGTATCAGTCAACAGAATCAAAATTCAATTGAAAGACGTTACTAACATCCTTTACTTCGGATATACGTTAGGTCACTAATATGGTCAACTAAAACAAAAGCCACACACACAAAAAAAAAAAAGGCGGCAAAGGCCTGCCACGTTGATTTTATTAACTTCTTCCAACGATAATTTAAAAGTTGAGCCCATTCACATTTGTCCCCCATATTTTCCTTTTTATATTATATATGAACTAAGTTTTAAATGGTTTATCATTCAAATGCACCTTAACACATATATATGTCATCCACGCATTTTCACTTTTTTTCTAAAACTTTTTCTTTTTGGGTATATAGGAAAAAATATTATCTTATAATATAATCTTTTCACATCATTCAAACAAAATTTCATACACTGAATCATTTTTACTTATCACAAACAGGACCGTTTCAATATTACTCGTGGTCTGCAGGCGAAAAACATTTCGGTTTAAAATTTATTTTTTAAAAATAATTTTAATAAATAAATTTTAAAATAATATTTTTGTGTAAGTTTTGACCATAGAATTTGTTGTAAACTAAAAAATATACATATTGCAAAATTTTGGACCTCGAGTGATAAAAAATATATTTTTTTAGTTTTTTAAAAAATTTTAAAGACACTGGATCTCTAAACTATTAGAGCATCCAAAGAGATCTGGGGCGGTCGCACCGGATGTCCTCCCTTGTAAGTCGATCCTGATCACAAACATTCGTAAAAGCATGGCCGACCCTGAAGCAATGCCAAAAAAACATTAGTCTTGCCGTTCGAAAAATTTTGAGTTAAAGCATCTCCAATCTCACTCCATATTTTACTCCAAAATGAAGTAGGAAATAGAGTAATGAACAAACAAAAAAGTTATTACTGGTCTTAATATGCATAGATCGATTATCTCTAAACAAAAAAGGAATTTATATATAAAAACCCCAACAAATCTCATGGTCGGTCATGCATAAAACTAATTATATTAATATGTGCGGATATATGTGTATATATATGTACCTTATATTTTTATACCATTAAATGTTGACAAAAATAATATATATGTATTGGAAGTGCATGTGCTCACAACTCGAACGAGAGCACTTTGCAGAAGTTGGAAAATATTCAATTATAAAATGGCTATTACGACCGCCTTAACTATTTTATAATATATAACGCAAAAAAACTTATCATCACTAAGATTCATAATCTTAATGCCATTCTCTATATAAATGTCTCAAGCTTGTGATGATAACACACACACATACACACATAAGCACACCATATTATACCATCTTTTACGTATATATTATCACCTTATATTACATGGCTAAGTTAAAATTCTTCTTGTGTTTGTTCTTGATATGTGTCTCTTTTTCGCGTTTATCAGCGACTCGACCGCTAAAACCGCGGTTTCCAAACGCAAACGGGATTAAACGTGGACGTATGATGAGAGAAGCAGAAGAAGTGTTGAAAGCTAATATGAAGAAGCTAATGGAAAAAGGTTTTAATAACTCCATGAGACTTAGTCCTGGAGGTCCTGATCCTCGTCATCACTAAGTATATACTATACAAAGTTACACACTCTCATCATAGATTTAAATTTGAGTAATGTTTAATTTTTTTTCTTGATCGAGAACATCTTTTGTATGATTGTATTTAGCCTTGTTTGTTCGTTACGTTCATGTGTAACAAAAAATAAAATTATGTAACCGTTCGTTACATTTTCATGAATATTTGTGCATGCTTTATATATACGTAACTTATTATATTCTTGCTTTTTAGTTGAGAGGAGTTTTGAATAGTTAGTATATAACATGAAATGGTAAAAGAAGTATTATCAAAAGAGAGAGCAAAGTAATTTAAATTATCTTGTTTTTATTGTTCTCTTTTCTCTAATCGCTCGTGTAGATGCACGACTTAAAATAATGTTTGAAAAGTATAGATTATATATTGACACTTTTGCCTCATGTCCACTAATAAAACAGACACACACACACAAACATTATATATATATATATATTTAGAAAAGGAGAAAGATAGTGATTGGAGTATAAAACAAAGATCATGTTTTAATGAAAATAAACTTTTAAAAATTCGAAGTCAACGTCTCTAATTAATTTTCTTCTCCTATCGGTTTTTATATATTTATTTTGGAACTTATTTTTTTCCGGCATATTTATTTTGGAACTAAAACTTTGAAATGCTGTCTACAAAAGTTTTTTTTTTCGTTTCGTCATTTTTATTACAATCTAGAGAAAGAAGAAGAATTGTGAAATTTTCTATATACTTGGTTTTATTAGTTACAATATTTATTTTTAAGATTGATCGATTTTTTTTAACATTGATCGAATCGAATGTTACAAACATCATCTATCAAGTGTCATAGTTTTTTTTTGTCGTATTTAGGACAAGAAAATAGAAATAGAGTATGTGAAACATAACTCAAACCAGCTCTAACAAACTACTAAACCGATTAAATCGGATATATGAATCACTACTTTTGTTTTCGTTACAAGATCCACCAAACTTTCAAGTAATTTGTTATAAACAAAATCTATAGGAACGATTCTAATTAGATTTATTTGGATAAGTAATTGTTCTTGAAGAATGGTTCTTAATTAAGGCCATTTCTCTTGTTTTGGTTTACTTGATTTTAATGAATTCAATTGCAACTATTGAGTTTGATTATTCGCCTAAATTCGATTTATGTTGAAAGAAGAATATATGTTGGAATGGAAAAGACTTATTGAAACAAACGGAGAAAATTTAGAGAAAAAAAAGAAAGGAGTCACGTTTCCTTTTGTTTCGTGTGAGCTCATTTTTATAAGAATGCACAAGTTCAGGAGGTCAGGATTTTTACTCTTGCCAAGTTTAAATAAAAGATGCACATGGATGTATGTGTCGTAATCCCACCAAACAAGATGACGAAGATGTGGTAGTTTTCTTCTTTTAAAGAGTAGTGGATGTCATATAGCAATTGTAGGTTACGGTCTTTTCTAGTGAGTGAAATATGAAGATCCCGAGATGTAGGGAAGCCTATGGATTTGGGTACGGTGAAGACGAGGTTGAGTAAGAGTTTGTATATGTCGGCTTTGGATTTCGCTTAGGATGTGCGACTTACTTTCAACAATGCAATGTTGTATAATCCGGAAGGGCATGAGGTGTATTGTATGACTGAGTTTTTGTTGAAAATGTTTGAAGAGAAATTGGCGACGCTCGAAACACAGTATGGGTTGCTTAATAGTGAAACACAGGAAGTGTTTTGTTTCGGCGTGAACAGACTTGTTCTGTCCTTAGTCGAATGATTGGTCCTTTATTATTTTTGTATCATGTAACTTATAGACCAATCAACCAAAAAAAGACATGTTACCTAATGTACAAAGCTCACCAACTAGTGGTTACGTTGAACAAAGCCAATTTGTTATGCTTGTATGTGAAGGTATTGATTCTCTCAAAACACCAAACATAGATTCATGAGTTCAACAGCAAGAGGAAGAAGGAGTTCTAAAAAAGAGCTCATTCTTCTGTTGAATCTGTATTCAAATGTCGATAAAAACATCTGCAGTTTCCCGGATTACTCAGTCCGTCTTCCAAGCAGTGCTTGTTAGTCTTCTAGTTTTAGGATCCGCGAGATGGATCCTCGATGAACTCAAGATCAGCCAGAGTAGGGTATTTCAATTGTATAGTTTCAGACAGAAACACGCTGTGTTTGTCACCAAAGAGGATCAGTTTGATGAGAGCTGCAATGTCTTTGAAGGACAATGGGTTTGGGATAATGTCTCTTACCCTCTTTATGCAGAGAAGAGTTGTCCTTATTTGGTGAAACAAACAACCTGTCAACGAAACGGACGGCCTGATTCTTATTACCAAAACTGGAGATGGCAACCGAGCTCCTGCGACTTGCCCAGGTAAAAGAAAAAGCATGTGTTGATTCATTCTCTCAGATTCAAAAACTTGAGTAGTGTTTAAATTCTCTGAGATGTTCCAGGTTCGATGCTCTGAAACTGTTGGACGTGCTGAGAGACAAAAGATTGATGTTCATAGGAGACTCGGTGCAGAGAACCACGTTCGAGTCAATGGTCTGTATGTTGCAATCAGTAATACCTGAAAACAAGAAGTCCTTTCATAGGATTCCTCCTATGAAGATCTTCAAAGCTGAGGTACACGAAAAACGCGTATTCTCCTAGCAAAAGGAGGTAAAGATTGTTTCTTACATAAAAGTGTATGCAATGTATCAGGAATACAATGTTTCTATCGAGTATTACTGGGCACCTTTCATCGTGGAATCGATTTCAGATCATGCAACTAATCATACGGTACACAAAAGGTTGGTTAACCTCGACGCCATTGAAAAACATAGCAAGACTTGGGAAGATGTCGATGTTCTAGTCTTTGAGAGCTATGTATGGTGGATGCATCAACCTAAGATCAATGCAACGTAAGCTATATAACACACAAGCAAAACCGAAGTTCCCTGCTTACCAGCGCCTAGAAAGAAAAACTTATAATCTATCGATATATGCATATATCCAGGTACGGAGACACCAGTGAAGTCCAAGAGTATAATGTGACAACTGCTTACAGAATGGCGTTAGAAACGTGGGCCAAGTGGTTAAAGACGAAGATCAATCCCGCGAGACAAAGAGTTTTCTTCACGAGTATGTCTCCAACTCATCTATGGTATGTTCCATCAGAACAAGAATTCGTAAAACTAGAGCAAACCTAGTTCATTTCCAAAGACGAGAAGAGTGATTTTCGGGTGTGATCTTTGCAGGAGCTGGGAGTGGAATCCAGGGAGCGATGGAACCTGTTACGATGAGTTATATCCAATAGACAAACAATCATATTGGGGCACAGGATCAAATCAAGAAATCATGAAGATAGTTGGTGATGTTCTAAGCAAATTCGGTGAAAATGTAACGTTCCTGAACATTACTCAACTATCAGAGTATAGGAAAGATGGACATACGACTGTGTACGGAGAACGGAGAGGGAAACTCTTAACAAAGGAACAAAGAGCTGATCCGAAAAACTACGGAGATTGCATCCACTGGTGTTTACCTGGAGTTCCTGATACATGGAATGAGATCCTCTATGCGTATTTGCTACGCAGTCATCGGAATCCCTTCTAATCACGTCTCAGGGAGTGTCGAGGCTCAAGAACATGAAGTTTAACCATCAATGGGATTTAGACAAAATTTTCTTTTCGAGCAGATACGAAAGTAAGCAAAGATAGAACAAAATTTTGATTATTCATTGTCAAAAACCTTCTGCTTCTCAGAGCAGATTCGCTAATTTACGTTTTAATAAAGGAACACGAGTCTCACTTGAGATAAAAACACACGCCGGATTCTAACTTGCACTAAATGATGTGAACATATATCTCACAATAGCTCCCACGCGTAATCTTCTGATTCAAGTACCTGTGAGCTTTTAGAGTCCTCCTTAGCTTCCACTTGTTTGGAATCTTCAACCAAATCAGAGCCCATATCCGCATCTCCGAACCAAATTGCAAGCTGCTCATACTCCTTCTCCCTTATTCTTTTAGAAGCTAAAGCATCCAAGATCCTTCTCTGATGATGATAGCAAAAGTAAAATCAGGTAATGAGATATACTTAATGATCGGTGGTAGCCAAAATTTAGAGTCCAAAAGAACTAGACTAGCATTCGTTAGCAAGAAAGGACATTTCAGGTTTACGACAAAAGGGCAAATCAAAGAGAGAAGAGGGAGAAAGTAAGGAACCTTGAAAGATCTGAGTTTCTTGGTCCTAATATGCACTGCATAGAGAGCATTGTCGTCAACAAACGAGGAGTTTTCTCGAAATGCTATGCCATACGATGCTTTGATATCCAATGGTGCAACATCAGATTTGCCATCAATCACATCATCTAGATTACCTACAGAAATAAAATCGTCACACCTTTCAGAAATAAGTAGAACTAAAAACTAGAGAACAGAGCAAGTGAAAACACCAACCCGCAATAGAGCATCTAATGTTTGCCACGTTATCTCGAACAGGTAAATCTGTAATCTTTGTGGCTACTGGATTTAGATTTATATCATCCATAGAAGTCTCAATCGTAGCTAGACCAGGGTCACCGCTACATGTTACTACATTCCCGAAACTTTCCACAGAACTTTGAGTAGATTGAGACACCATGGAGACAAAATCTGTCCACGAGTCAACTCTAACTTCTTCTCTACTTTCCTCGCCTGGAGAAACCGGAGGTTCTCCTGCAGAAAGTTCCTTAGGGACTAATAAAGTGGTATCGATATTAGACGCTTCATTTGTAACTATTGGCTCTTCATCATTGCCAAGAGTGGTGGCTGTTAGAGCTCCAGAGAGTGTTTCTTCGCCATCGAGAACCACCAAGGAAGAAGCCGATAAATTCTCAACTCGAACAGTTCCTGGAATGTCAAAGTTCTGATGTGATGGTGGATCAGAAGGACTTTCACAGCTCGGTAAAGCGAGCCGATCATTGCGTTGCTGCAAATCACAAGTGCAGGAAGAAGAAGAAGAAGGGTCCCCTTCCTCTGATTCACCTCTTACAGATTCCCATTCAGAAGGATCACTTGATCTCAAACAAAGCGTACTCTATCCAAAAAACATAAAGAAACCTAATCAAACTCTACTCTTCAACAATGGAGAAATCACAGAGAGAGGAAAGTACCTGAGAAGTGAAAGTGTCAACTTCCACAAGTAAAGTTTCAAGCTTGTTGTAGATTTTACCAAACCATGCTCTTCCTTTAGACTCTGTACCCATTAGAGCTCACGCTACACACACAAACAAACAAAAAATACAAACTTTATGTTTAGGGCAACAACATCATCGATCGCAATCAGCGAAGAAGATGAAACAGTTCTAAGAACAATCGTTTTAAACACGATTCGATCATGAAAACAAAACAAGGTTCAAACTTTGAAATCAGCTTCAAAAACCCTGAAAATTTAGCTACTTTCTCGGGAAAAAAGATGAATGATTTCTCGAATCGGTAAACCCAAAAGCACGAAGATCGCTGAAAAAGAGAAACTCGTAGACGCATCGAACAACATAAAAAACGAAACTTTCAGATGAATAAGAGAGAAGGAAAGAGATAAGAATCGCCTGAGAAAGCAAGGAGGACGAAGAGACTTACACAACAAAGGAAGAAAAAAAAAACCTGAAGAGAATCAAAGAATCAATCATCAAACACAACAATAAATATTTATCTGTTTAGCTTATATACGATTTTTAAGGGTTTGTTTTGGGTTTAAGATCTTTTAAAATTTTCTTTTAAAAAAGTGATTAATATCGTTTCTGGTTATACATGGGCCTTATATGGGCTTAATCTTCTGTTGGGTCTTTAATGGGTTTAAGTTAAGGCCCGATTGAATTAAAGTTGTTAAAAAAATAGACTAAAAAAACCGAACCCGACCCGAAAAACCGAACTGAACCGGAACCGAATTTTAAAATATACCCGTACGGGTTCTGTTGGCAGTATTTCAGATCGTAAAATACCCGAATCGAACCCGAAATATTATGAGTACCTAAAAAATCCCGAAAACCCGAATCCTGAAGTATTCAAAAAATCCAAAAATCATAGATCGGAACTCGAACCAAAAGCCCGAAATGAATCCGAAAACCCCAGACAAAAACTTGTAACTGAATCCAAAAAAATCCGAAAATAATTTGAAAACCACGAAAAACCTTAAAACACAAAAAAACACCTCAGAAATTCAAAAACTCAAATCAAACCAGAAATACTTTTGGATATACACAAATTTTTTCTATATTACTATATTCGACCAAGACCCAAAACCGACCCAAAAAAAAATCCAAGCTGACTTAAAATTTTGGTTTTTTTTGTCGTATGTCTAATGACAAATAATTTCTCTCATTAAAAAAATTTGCATGGTTCGAACACTAACTTAGCGAAATCATCCGAATTAGAACCGAATCCCGAAATTGCGAGCCCAAAAAAAGGTCATGAATCACGCACGCCACATAGGCACACAAAATGACAAAAACTTATACGTATGTGACTATCTGTATAGAAGAATGATCCAAAAAAGTAGAAGACGTGGATAATGACACGTGGAGGTGAGATAAGGCATGGGTCTGACGATAAATCTACATTGGAAACTGTGAATATGGATGATCCCTCTCTCCATCATCTAATTTTATAATTCTCCTTTTGTTAAATTCCATTCACATTATGTGTATATTTATATGCATAAATGCAACTCTCAATACGTATATTGTATATCCAATCATTTATACACATCATTATTGTGAGAGAGGTATCATAGAGAGTGAACATGGCTACTTCCACATTCTCGTCTCGTGGTGCACAAACTATGAACACCATGTTCGTCAAGTAAGTTGTTACTTCCAATATCAATAATGCATGCATAGGTTTTTTAGTTTTTTTCTTCTGTAAATGAAAAAAATTTTGAACCCTAGCTAATTTGTTGATGCATGTCATTTTTTTACTCATAAACCATTCTAAGTTTGTTGGATACTTATATTGATTCATAAAGTTATGA
The DNA here is from genome assembly GCA_900406275.1 of Anastatica hierochuntica. Classification (NCBI taxonomy): domain Eukaryota; kingdom Viridiplantae; phylum Streptophyta; class Magnoliopsida; order Brassicales; family Brassicaceae; genus Anastatica; species Anastatica hierochuntica. The sequence goes on from OVAN01000521.1 coordinate 54,607, forward strand.
CTATTGTCCACACTGATGTGGTTTAAAGCAAGATTTGAAAATGTGAGAATAACACTCGGAGTCGAACTTCCCTTGAAACAAAATCACAACTTCATTGCAAGTTTAGGTGGGTTTTAGGTGGGTTTTAGGTGGGTTTCGGTCTATGGTCCATACAATTAAACTGGTAGTTTGGTAACAAATTTAACTAGTAATGAAAGTCTGATAACAGACCATTTGGCTATTTCCGCCATTAGTTGGTTAGACATCCCAAATTCGGGTGAGAGAGTATAATTGCACTTTAGCATGATCGGATAGCCGGTTGAAAAAAATGATTAGTTTGTTATGTTATATATATATATATATATATATATATA
>OVAN01000522.1:0-57177 GCA_900406275.1 Anastatica hierochuntica
ATGTATTTCATATTACATCAATCAAATGCTCAATCGAATAACACTGTATTTCAATGTATTTCATCAAATACATGATTGAATAACACTGAATTTCACTTTTATTTTGAATTACAATAAATTCATTTAAAGCACAACATTCAATAACATAGTTACATTATGAAATGTACAATTTGGCTTATAGAATGTATAAGTCTACAAGAACTGATAAAGTTTCATAAGAAATCTAGTACTGATGAGAAATCATAATTCTAGGTATTTTATTGGAAACCCTTAAATTTTGAATTTAAATATTGAACTTAAAGCCCGGTTTTTCACATACAAGATTGATTCATATAAACAAAACTTTGACGCAAGAATACAAGTAACTATATCTATCTGAACTCTTAAAATTTAAAATTTACGTAACAAACTTATTATATAAAACTGAACGCGTCCAACGTGAACGTGACACGTAAACAAAATTGTAACTCACCAAACACGTAAATTTTGAACATCTTAATCTTTTACATTTGTCTCATAATAAAACAATAATTAAACATGTAAGAATAATTAAGACACAAATTATATTTTTTAAATGATTGGTGTTTATTCAATAAAATTTTTAGATAATATGAAATATATAATTTATTATTGAACATTCTCTTCATTTAGAAATATTGCTTTTATAATTTTAACGCTAATCTAAATCAGTTTTAAAAAAACTAATATGCGGTATAAAATACTTTTGACATGCGGTTATTTAAAGGTGAATTTTATAAAATCTACTGATACGAACTATAGTTATATATGTTATTAATTTTAAATATTAAATAATTTACTTTTTGTTGCGTAATTACGCTAGTGTTTATCTAATATATGATAATAAAAAACTTGTATGCTAATCAATAGTTTGATACGATGTGTAAGATTGATGGTTTATGTCATGGGCATGGACATAATTTCTAATAAAGTTGTTATGGACATTATCGAAAACTAATTTCAAAATTTAAACTCCTAAAGTATAAGTGCATACTTACATTTACATACTATATACTATATAATAAGTGAATGCGAATGCGAATGCGACGATAATAAAAACAAGGCGTGCAATGAAGGACGGCAAGACCTCGAAGACTACACAAAATAAAGATTTTAGCCAAAATACAACTTTGAAACTCAGGTTCTTTTATTTTTTCTGTACTTTTGTAGAATCGAGAAAATCGCATAAGTGAGTTTGCTTGGACTAGTCAAATTCTCGTTATCTAAAAAATTATCTGTGGGAGTGTAACATCTATATGCACATTATTCTAATCATGGAATCCATATTTGGTCTATATGAATAGGTCATATATAGAATTAAGAATCATTAGTTGGATTGTTATTCATTTGGCGTTTTTTTTTACATAAAAAATTATTCGATTATTTGAGTTGGAATGACAAACCACTCCAAAATAGAACAACCGCTAAAAAAAAACATGGTAACATCTAGCGAGTCAAACTAATTTATCCGCCAAGACGTTAGATCCCCTTGGATAATACGAAACTAACAAATTAGGGAAAAAAACCCCCTCAACCTCTCGAACTTCTGAAACTCTGTGAAAAAGTTCGACTAATCCTTAGGTCTCTCGATCATGCGAATGACATCTTGATTGTCTGTACCGAACACCTACATCTCTGAATATGGCAACATATCTATATGATCCACAGCAAAACTTCAAGCTCCGAGTAATGGGAAGATAACCTGTGCAGCTGATTCATATCACTTATCAAAATGCACTCTCCATATTCCCCGTAAAGTGCCTAGTCCACACAACTAAAGCCATCCGCCGGTTTCCACAAACTATCAACTACTATTGATTTGGAGATACCACTATTGTTATGGATATTGTCATATTGTAATATCACATGATGGATAATATCATTTAATTTAAACTTTATTATCTTAAGCATGAACTTTTTTTGTCCTCCTAATCTTAGGAAGAATTTGTAGGGGAGATTTAGCATTAATAATGTTAACTAGAGACTAGAGTGCAAGATGAACCCATGTGGGTTAGTTTTTGTTTTAAAATAAATTTCATAAAGTGAACAATAATCATATTAATAATTGAGTTTATAACATGCTACGTTTAGTTATATTGATATTATGGTTTTAATTATTACTGACATGATTTTAAATAGTGTACTACTGTATAAGAGTACACCAATAATCTCAGGGCAGTAAAGTCATTAGCATTGACTATATATTGGGACCTGAATAAGGCATTAAGGCCTGAGCCAATAGGGCATAGTCCTACTCTCTGCACTCATCAATAATTATTGCTGTTTTCTTCATAACTATACATTTCCAAAAATATTTTTACTTTCCAATTTAAGATACTAACAGTACTGTGTATAATACTTATGGGCTTGTGTACTAATAGTGAACTAGAAATGGTTTAGTTAGGGTTAGGCTTTGCTTGGCTCACTATCTCACTAATTTAGAAAGAGAAATAACATGTCATATTGTTGACTCTCGAAGACATGTTAATGTAACCATGGAAAATCGCAATTAAGAAGACGTGATAATTTAGTCCAACAAAAATCGTAAGAGGTATCAAACAAAATTAGAAGGGTGAATTTGACAAATAACCAAAAGAAAACATTAAATAGCAGTTTAATCTAAATAAAAATTGTACCAAAAAATATACTAATTTTTTTTTTTGGTCACAAAAGATCAAGTTTTATTTAACTTCGCAAAGCGAAGAACAGCGAGCAGAAAAAGCTCGTTTGGCCAGAGAGTCAGCTAAAGAGTTTGCTGAACGGGAGATAAAAACAACCGACACAAGAGAAAAACTAGAAAGTTGATCCCGAATATCCAGGAGAAGACTAAAAATGTCAACATGATCTTCATTGCGGTTAATCAGATTGACCAACATCTGGGAGTCCGAGTGCAAAAACAACTCATCAATCCCTAACACGAGGGCTTGGCGTAAAGCACCAAGAAGAGCCAGAGCTTATGCCATTAGTACCGACGACACGTTGTCCTGAAAAGACAGGAACTGACCCATAGGGTTATCCTCAAAAGAACGATAGAACCAGCCCATGCCACAATTTCCGGTTGACGAGTCCCACGACGCATCCACCCAACACGACACTGGGATCACTGGAGCAGGAAATGGGCCAATGGAAGGAGAAGGGCCGGAGAGGGGTGAAGGGGGCTGCCGTCCCGGCGGGTGATTTGTCAATTGCCATTCACCGGCACTGCTAAGGACCTGGGAAACAATGTCAGCAGCAGACGTATGCTCCGAGTTAAAGAATAGGCAATTCCTGGACTTCCAAAGGAACCAAAAAACCCACGGACAAACATTAACTCTGCTCAAACCCGTGGGAGGCAAGGCCTTCGCTGAATGCATCAATTCCAGAAAGAGACGTAGTGTAGGGCTGGACTGGAAGACAGGAAGCATCATAGGGATTCTGTCCCAGACCTCTTGCGCATAAGGACATTGCAAGAGGACATGGTCCACTGTTTCAGTCAAACCACAACGCTAACACGCTGAATCTGAAAGTACTCCCCTGGAGCATAATAATTCGCGAACCGGCAGAGCATCACTCATTGCCCGCCATAAGAAACACTGAATCTTCGGTAGCGTTTTCAGCATCCAGACATTTTGCAGCCAATTAAAGCCGGTGATGGGGGGTTGGTCTAGCGCCCTAAAACGAGAGTAACCGCTTTTACACGTGTATTCACCATTCTTGTTATAAAGCCAAGCCAACATATCCCGACGTGGAACGGACCCCAAAGTTAACTTGGAAAGATGGGCCGAATATTGCGGTAAAACGTCCGAGACTACAGACCAATTCCATGCGTGAGGGGAAGTAGAGATCAAATCGGCAACACACAGATTATGGGTGCCAGGAGTAGGGGGCCCTATAGGCCGAAGAGGGAAAGAGGTTGATAACCAATTATCCGTCCAGATACGGACATCCCTACCATCCCCAATAATCCAGCCAAGACCCAATCAAAGGACCTCCCTCCCGGCCATAATGTCTCCCATCCATGGGACATGGTGGTGGGCGGAGAAGACTCCATAAAGGAGGAAGAGTGACAATATTTGCCCAGGAGAATACGGGCCATAAGCGAATCTGGGAATTTTAGGAGACGCCAAGCTAGCTTGGCCAGAAGCGAGTCATTAAACGCTTCAATATCCCGAAATCCAAGGCCACCAGCAGCACGTGGTTGGGAAAGACGTTCCCAGGAGATCCAAGACATTTTCCGCACATCTATCTTGTCGTCCCACCAAAAGCGAGTTAGGGCTGACTGGATACGTTTGCAAAGCGAAAGCGGCAGCTTGAAGCAGGACATGGCATAATTGGGAATCGCCGATAAAATGGATTTCAGCATTACCTGCTTCCCTGCAGACGACATGAACCGAGAAGACCAGCCGTGAGCCTTCTGTTTAATCCGATCAACAATATATGCAAAAATATCCCGTTTACGTTGCCCAAAATGCTCCGGTAGGCCAAGATACTTGCCCGTCCCCCCTTCCTTGAAGATACGTAGGGAATTCTTCACCACTTGCCGTCTAGAAGACGGGGTCTTCGAGGCAAAGGTGATAGACGACTTGGCCAAATTAATGGACTGCCCCGAGGCCTTCTCATAGCTCTGGATAATCCCTTGTAACGCTCTTACACATGCTAAATCTGATTGGCAGAAGAACATTGTGTCATCAACAAACAGGAGATGATTAATCGGAGGACTGGTCCTCGCAACCTTGAAACCAGGAAGAGTCCCATCCTACTGCGCTTTCCGACAAAGGCCTGAGAGGATTTCAGTACAAAGAACAGATAAGCAAGGTGATAGGGGGTCTCCTTGCCGTAAACCCCGAGAGGGCGTGACTGAACCCTGGGGGGAGCCATTCAACAAAAATGAATATGACAACGTGGTGACACATTCCATGATCCATTTTATCTGTACTCGATGGAAGCCAAACCTCTCCAGTACACGAAGTAAAAACATCCACTCAATTCGATCATAAGCCTTACTCATGTCAGTCTTAACTGCCATAGAGCCTCGTTTGGTAGCTTTAGAGCGACGAAGGCAATGAAGGATCTCATGAGTAATAAGAACATTATCAGAGATCAGACGTCCGGGCACAAAGGCTGATTGATTCTCCGAAATCAGCCCCGGAAGGACTGTATGCATACGCTGCGTCAAAATCTTTGCGATAATCTTATAGTAGACACTGCATAATGCAATCGGCCGATAATCCGAGACCTTCCGTGGGTGAGGGATCTTGGGAATGAGAGTCACATTAGTAGCATTCATGTCCCTACGAAAGGAACCCGACGAGAAAAAGTCTGTGACCTCCCGGGTAACATCAGGACCAATTATCTGCCAGTAAGATTGGAAGAAGCCAGAAGAGAAGCCATTTGGTCCAGGTGCCTTACCAGCATTAATAGCAAACACAGCATGTTGTATCTCCTCGTGCGAGGGAATCGCCGTTAGCAAGGCATTAGAAGCCTCAGAAACTGACGGCAGTGAAACTTGCTCAACCACTGAGAAATCCACCGCTCCATTGGAGGAGAAAATTTGCTGGAAGTAGGAGCAGATAGTAGCCGCAATGTCGCGCTCCTTAAAGTGAACCGTACCCTGATCATCCTCAATGACAGAGATACGATTAACAGTTCGCCGATTCCTAGTGGAAGCATGAAAGAAACTAGAATTTCGGTCACCGTGTTGTAACCAGAAGACCCGACTACGTTCCTTCCAGAATTTTTCCTCATCCCTATACGCCCTCTCAAGGGTGGATGTCACCTCCTGGATCAAGCGAGGATCTGCAGCACTACTTAGAGAGGAGCAAGTCCAGCTTGGCTTGAGAATCTGCGATTAGTTGAGCACTATTAAAATGTTGAGCCTTCGTCCACTTAACCAGTTCTGTACGGCAAAGAGCAAGTTTTGCAGAAACAGTCGCACTACCCTCTCTAGCCTAGGCGGCCGAGACAAGCTCACAAAGCTCACAAACCGGAAGAGCTTGCGGCGAGTGTTTCGCGTGTTATCGAGGAAAGTGATAAGAGGCCGATGATCGGACCCTTCAAATCGTAGATATTCCGATCGTCCCGATGGGAACATTTCCACCCATGAATTATTGGAAAGAGATCTATCTAGTCGTGTATGGACTAGATGATCATAGCGCATTCCACGCCACGAAAGAAAGTTGCCAGAATGCTTCACATCCCATAACCCATTGACCGAAACAAAACTTCGGAAATCGGAAAAAGAACCCTCCCAACGAGGAGGGCCTCCCCGCTTCTCAGATTGGTGCAGAATATCGTTAAAGTCACCCGTCAGCAACCAAGACGAATTCCTTTCCGCTCCCAAAGCAGAGATAGCAGTCCAAATTTGAGCGCGATCCGGACGAGCCGGCGCACCATACACAAAAGTAATGTGGAATACATTATTACGATACGATACTCGAGTATCAATATAATTCGGAGTAGCCGAAAGAATTTCCAATTCAACATCAGTACGCCAAAACAAGGCCAGCCCACCACTGAGGCCCACAGGTGGAATTGTGAACTTATTATCATAGCCCATCCATTGGAAAACTTGATAAACAAAATCATCTTTATTTTTCGTCTCCATCAGAAACAAAATGTCCGGGAAGAGTTTCAATCTCAAATCCCTAAGGCGTCGAACTGTCAGAGAGTTTCTGAGGCCCTGACAGTTCCAACTTATTGTAATCATTGAATCGAGGATGGTTTCCGGGGAACCATCAAACCCTTACAATGCGAATCAAAAGATAAAGATTTCCTAGCAGAAGGAACTACAGAAGCTGTAGCAGAATCCTCAGTATGAGGTAAAATAGGTGCTGAGGAGGAGGGGATAGCTGGCCCGGCCTTCTTCCTGGGGTATGACTGAGCACGGCATGCTCCCCACTTCTTAGCGCCATCCACAGCCACTGACGTCTTGGATGGTTTCCGCGGGGTAGTTCGCTTCCCCACCCGCGGCGCTTTCGGAGCTTTAGGCACCTTTGGCTGCTTCACCACTTTCGTCTTTGTCCCTTTCCGAGTCTTTGGCTCTTTCACCTAGAAGGTCCCACTCGGAATTGAAGATTAGCATCTGGATTCCACCAAGACGGGTGTTCCCGCGGTGGTTGCTTAGGATCAGCCTCTGTAAGGACCTTGCGTCGGACCACTCGAGTATCCGAAGTCCCTGGAGGGTCTGCGGCAAAGTGAACACTAACCTCATGAAAGTTGGATGAAGACATCGGGAGAGTCGATTGAATTTTCTTCCCCGAGCTCAGTTCTTTATCAACCACAGGACTGGAGTCTGAGATGCGTTCAAGCACTGAAAGACGCGGGGCCACAGCAGATGGCATAATACGTTCTAGTGCTGGTCGGCAGGACCGCACTGTGGTAGAGCCCTCAACCTCATTCACACCCGCCACACCCGCTGCACCATCACCAGAAGAAGCTGGCAGCTGACACCGCACAGGCTGATCGGAGACAGGCAACTCACGACGGGAATGACCTGGACCATTTGGAGATGGATGCCTTGTTCTGATCGCGCGAGCAACATCCCTGTCCCGTAAGGACACAACCACACCGGCACAGCGAGGAGAATCATTGTGGTGACCACGCATGCGGCCATCTAACTCTCTGTCACGACGTGGAGACTCGTTACGGCGAGAGTAATATCGATCATGTCTGTCCGAGTCATCACGGCGGTGATGGGCAGGATACCGAGGAGGAGAGACACGACGGCTTCGCGACGGAGATGAGTAGAGCCGAGCATGTCGCCGTGGAGATGTGTAGACCCGCAGAGGAGATGACCACGGGGGAGAAGGAGAGTAGGCACGGTCAGATATGAGATGTTGCTTATCCTTAACACTCGTAGTATGATCTGGAGCTCCTCCAACTCCAGTGTCCCGCCGAGCCTCACGAGAATGAGAGTGACGCTTGGAAGTCTCTAACATGGACAATGTGTTTTGTTGACTAGTACCAAGGCCTTCCCGAGTACTTTTTTTGTATACCGGGCAATGCTTTTGCTCATGAAGAAGAGAAAAGCATGAGAAACAATGCTTCTCAAGATGTTCATAGATAAATTCCAAAGTAGCTTCCTCCCTTGTTGGAAACGTAAACTTTTTCGACATCACCAATGGTTTTAAACCATTAATATTCACCCGGATGTGACCTTCCTCCGGAATCGATTCGATGAAGCCTCCAAGAGACTCACCAATGGCCTTCAAAATGGCCGGTTGAAAGTAATGTAGCAACAACTTCCACACGCGAATCCAGAAAGGAATGAGGGAAGGGAAAGAGTCCGAGATGATAGGCTCGCATCTCTGAATAATTAGCATCAAGTGCTTGAAGTGATAAGGTGCATTGCGCAACACGGCGTCTAAGTCGTGTTTCGATGAGAAATGGAAACTTAATTTATCGCCACCCAAGTCTTTACCCGTGACGGAGTTAGCAAGCCCCCACACTTGAGGTATGAAGTTGATTAATGCCTTGATTTTCTGAACTTCCGGGTGAAGAGCACGCCCAATTAGTGTTAGACGGTTTGCTTCAATGAGAGCCGAGGTGTCAACCGACGGGAGACATACCGGCTGCTCAAGTATCCAACAACGAGAGTTAGCCACTCCCTTGCCTTTCTCTGTCTCTGAATAGCGACGAGACATTAAGTTGAGTAACTGATGAAACCGGCCTACACAAACGTAGTAATTAGAACCCACTGACTGCACAAACCAAAGGCAGTACAACCCGAGGCAATCAGAGATGAAGCTCTGACAAGTGATGACTACACAGGTGTAGTAAAAGGCAGAAGATTGACGGTAAAACAGAGCACCGTAGAGCAGCAGAGCACAAGAGCAATCAACGTAGTCCCACCGAGAGAACAAACACCAGCAAGAATAAGAACACGATCTACACAGAGGTAGTAAGGATCAACACAAACTAGCTTGAATAGCAAGCAATCCAGATCAATCACGACGGATCAACACACGGCGCGATGGAGATCATACGCCATATCGATGATCACTCTGCATAACAGTATACGACCAAACACAACCAAAGCCAACAGCAACGAAAGCCAGCAGTAGATCGATGATCAACAAAGCAAAGTGGATCAAAAGTGAAAGGAGAATCACTTACAAAACAATGATGTAGATCCGATCACCAGAGGAAGAGTGAGGGAGACTTGATCAGAGGAAGAACGTGATCCCATCACAAGCTGCTGACCATCCAGCCGCCATCGTCACCATCGAAAGTGGAGATCGCCGCAAAGCCGCCATTCGTAGGGTTTTCTAAATTATTTCATTAATTGTGTAAAAATATACTAATTAAAACCCCTTTAATACTATTTAAAATTACCAAAAAAATCCCTTAAGCAAGAAGAAACAAAAGAAAACAAAAATTTTGGGATGAGTAATCTAGGGGGAAACGAAAAGTTAAAGATTGAAATATTGTTTTTTGTTTGATCGAATTAATTTTTCAAATTAGAAACAAAGGATATGTTTTCATTAACCGAGAAAGAATTATTAGGACTTAAGAGCATAGACTTTTTGTGATATATATGTAGTTGTGATCATTAATCCAATGGTAAAATTTTTCGAATTAGCGAGGAGGTTACATGTTCAAGTTACGTCGGGATGGTTGACTCACCAAATATGAATATCATACTTGGTCTGAATTCGTCTCCTGGTAACCTAGAAAATGTAGATGTGATAATTGACTTATTTGATGGATCAAAGGAAATTTCATGGAAGATAAATGTACAATACAATGAAAATTGTTCATTCTTTAGTGAGATTATACGATCAAATGCCTAAACCAAAATATGTTATTGCTATGGGAGCGTGTACAATTACATAGGGGATGTTCAATATCAATTCTTATAGTACTATTTAAGGAATTGATAAGCTACTTCCTGTAGATGTCTATTGATCAGGTTGTCCACCTAAACAAAGATTGTTGTAGACGGTATAACAAAGCTTCGTCAAAAATAATTAGAGAAATCTATAAAGATCGAATTAGATCTCAACGAGGTAATCAATGTTTTACTACCACTATTGAGTTATAGCCTTTGTGTTTGTGATACAAATTTTATCTTATCATGTAGATAATTTCTTTTCAAAATTAATATTACAAGGTCAAACATTATGTATTTTAATCTCGTATTGCTTAAAAATAATATTGGATTTATAATCATGTCAATGCAATAAATATCTCTTTGCCTTCTCTTTACGATGATAAATAACCTACTAAACTCAATAGTTAGAGTATTGCTTTCGTACGATATAAATCATTTGTTCAAATCCAACAATAGGTATAACTTATTAAGCATCATGATCTATAATGTGTAATAAAACCAGCTTTTTTATATATGGAAAAAACCAGCTTTTTTTATATTGAGAATAAAAGTGATTTTTTGTCTAATTAAAGTAAAGAAGTTTTTTTATGTGTTTGTGTAATATGCTACTTATAGATATCTTGGTAAAGATTAATCGGTTCCTTGTGCTGACAAAAAAAGGAAATTATGATTTTTGGTATTCAGTTAAGTTTCATGGCTTCGTTGTTTATGAGAATTTTAAAATAAATACCACATGTTTTGTATGAGTTTTTTAGTGATCGAACCCACACATAAAATTTTCTTACAACAATTATGATCGTTGATCTATCGGTTGATGCTCTATTTCCACTTCCAGTATAGCCGTTCCGTCTATTTTCACCCATTTTTGGATCTCTTTAAATTGTTACACGAACTTATTTATCTTTTTAAATCTCCACTGGAATTAGTTGATTTAACTCTATTTCCCTAAACCACACTAAACCGTCAATAGAAATTGCTTAACCGGAAAATCACGCAATTTGCGTTTTGAGTAATCGCGATTTAGATTTTTTTAAAATCGATGTATGAACTTTTTATCTCTTTATAAACTTACATGAGGAAATTGATTTCTTTATATTCCCCAAAACCACAATAATTCATCTTTTCTGGACCTTCTATTTCCATATTTTTCTTGATTTTTCTTTATTATATTTGAAAACAGACAAAAAAATTGAATGTTAGCTTGTTTTTAATAGGAGTAACTCTAAGCAAAGGGTTTAGTTGACGCTCGAGACATTATTAGCTAGTGATAAACCGTACTTTTACATGTTTTACCTTAGTTTTTTATTCATTTAAGAGTTTTATGCTTTTCTTTATCACAAATGAAAATTTTCTTGAATTTATAGTATTGAAAGTCATTTCATGTCGAATAATGCATTTTGGAGCAGTTTGGACTCATTTGGAGCAAAAGTCAGTTTCTAGACAGTTTTCCTGCATTTGAAATATCATCCAATAAGAAGGCCTTGGACTCATTTCGTGTCTTTCATTATGTTTTATTTAGGTTAGAAACCAAAAACCCAAAATCATATCTTATTTAATCTTAATTCGAAATATGAACCTTTGTGGATGCTTAGTCCTTTGTGGAATGATACCCTAAATACTACCACAACGTTGTGCGCATGCAGCTGAGTGATACTTTTTGTGTGAAAACTATTACAACATCAGCTAGAGGTCTCACCGTTGCAATGATCGATTTTTATCACTATTCAATGATTGGTAAAAGCTCTTCTGTATCGTTAGTGTCTTCTACATTGATGCGAAAAAATTCACGAGTGTTGCAACTTTTCTTTATTTTCAGTGTCAATGGATATCACCGTTGTGTTAAATAAAAGAGAGTCCCATCCAATTTTTTTAGCTATTAAGCCGCAGAGGACCCTTTTTCTAAGGGTTACATATTAACATTTGGGTCAACCGGTCAAAAAGAGTCTCTGGTATTTATATGTTATTGCTGAAATTCTTGACAAATTTTCGCTCCATTGCTTTCTAGTCACTGAATTTGTTTGTTTGTTTTCAAATCTTGTCAAGAGAAATAAAAAACGACATAAATAGAATGTCAAAAAGATGAATTAGTGTGGTTTTGGAGAAATGTAAAGAAAGCAATTACATGGGATATGTTTATAAAGAAACAAAAAAAATTCAGGTGGAAATAGGAGGAACAACTATACTGGATGTGGAAATAGAGCAACAAAAAATTAATTGCGGTTACTGAAACGCAAATTGCGGAATGCGATTTTCCGGTTAAGAAATTTTAGTTGACGATTTAGTGTGGTTTGGGGAAATAGAGTGAAACCAACTATTTTGGGTGAGTTTTAAAAGAGATAAATAAGTTCGTGTAACAATTTAAAGATGTCCAAAGAACAAGTGAAAATCGGCGGAACGGCTATAGTGAAAGTGGAAAAAGAATGTCAACCCTTGATCTATATACTATATTTTACCTTTTACATAGTATTTTAATAACCCAGTATTTAAGTTTACGAAACAAAACTTCGGTTTATCCTTATTCAGAAAAAATCAATATTGAAACCAATGTCAATATCTTAGATGAAAATCCAAACAACTAAACACATATCATTATTATAAATCAGGTTGATAAAAATATTAAATCAATTAAACTCCCCACAGAATCTTTTTTTCAAAAGTTTTTTGTAAATCTTCTAAAATCTACTTCATGAACATTGCTTTTCTTTTTACAACAAACTCATTTCATTAAGTTTTTTTTCACACTCATTTCATTAAGTTTGTGGCAGAGAGCTTTCTTCTAGAGAAATTCAAGCGGAACCGAATTGCTTATATGGAAAAACAAAGAACCATGTGACCTTGCATTTTTTGCTAAACAATTTGCACGATATTTTCGGTATGAAAAGTGTAGAATAAACTAAAAGATGGAAATAAAGTCTTAAGTTCTTCGAAGTCTTGTAGTTCAAGGTGGAAGGATGGCCAGTCATCAGGATTAGACACCATTGAAATCGGTTGCATACAATTTGTGGCAAAGAGAATGTAAGTCATGTCTTTAGAAGTCATACATTTCATTGCCCATAAAAGCGCCTCCACTTCTGCATGTAGAGGCGAGAGACATGCTCGAAAACCCTTCCAACCTATCTTAAACGCCTTGTTATCATATGAAACTACCCAACCACAACCACTCATCTGGTCGGAAGCATTCCAAGAGCCATCAAATTGGCAAACTAGAGGTAACTGAGTCTCGTGAGGCCTAAGGAGGGGTTGAGAAATTCCAACACCGACCGAAATGGGGAGTCCTCCACCTCTAGAGCATGAGCCCACATACTGGCTTTCGATATGGCATGAATCAAATCTCCTCAACTAGAGTATCAATATTTTCGAAAAACTTACGATTTTGAGATTTCCATATAAACCAAATCAACCATGGAAAAAATGAATATAATCCTCATTCGCACCTACTTCCTTACCTTCCAGAATAGATAACTAAAGTTACTATAAAGGGATGGTAAGGGGAAGAGGGTAGGAGCTGAAGGAATTAGAGCTAAAACCCAAACTTTTCTGGACGGTGCACATTCAGAAAGGAGATGATTAATGGTTTCTTACGCAGCCCCATATCTAGCTCTTTGTCCCATCCGAGATGACGATAGGCAAGTCTCTGATATGTAGTCATGCAACCGAAACACAATACTTCACAAAATGTTTAAGTTTATGTGCGATTTTAATCTTCCAAGCTTGTGTCAAAAGTGTAGAAACACTAGGTCCCTTAAGAGAGGGTCACAAACGAGACGAAAAAAATCTCTCGCGATCCATTATCCAGATCTGACGTTGTCGTCATTTGAGGGACATGGACCGATCTATATTCATCATGGTTAGATTCTTAAGATCGAGGAGATATCATCAGGGACAAATAACACACTAAGACGGCCCATCTTCCATTGTTTGGACTCTGGGCCTATCAAACATTAACATACAATAGATGGTCCTTCTCGGTTTATATCCTTACTGGAGGCGACGTCGAATTTTCAGGGATCCATCATTCATCCCATACTCTAGTTATATGCTGCTCTATTTCAAATATATTATACATTATGAAGTAACACAGATGGTGAAAGTTCAAATTTCAATTAATCACCATTTTTAAAAACTTTGCTTCTCTAAAAGTATATCATTTGTTTAAAAAGTAGCAAAAACTACATTTTCACTTTAGTTTTGTCTTCATCTTTTACACAACCGTTCCTCCCAAAAATTTCAAAATTCTCATTTTGAATCTCTTAAAAAAGAGAAAAAAAAAAACCCAACGACGAATACTAGGAGAACTTTGAAACCTCCGGTGATAATGGGTTGCGTTTCATCGAACTTTTTGAATCAAGACGACGACTTTCCTCAGATCGGCGCTAGCTCCGCCTTCGGCCACCACATCGTCAAGCTAACCTCCACCACTTATGGTCTTCTCACTCTCGATCCACCTCCTTCTCCTCCTATGACATCGCCTGAGAAATTCACCATCCGTACGGCATCAAAATCAGTGTGGTCTGAGCCAAGGCTAATCAAGTCGGAGCCGGAGGTTATCAACTCCTGGGAGTTAATGTCTGGCCTCGACGGCGAGAGTTTCCGATTCACACCACTCCCTAAGACTCCGGTGAAGTATAAAGTCTTTGGTGAAGCGAATAAGGAGAATTCGGAACCTAATCGGAGAAACACCAAGAAACCTTTGAACGTCGACGAGGTTCTGAAACCGCGAGATCTGAAATTCGTCGAGAAATTCGAGAAGATCTGTCCTCCAGGAGGAGAGAATCGGGTGGTGATCTACACAACGTCGTTACGCGGCGTGCGTCGGACATTTGAGGCGTGTAACGCCGTGAGAGCGGCGTTGGATAGTTCTGGTGTAGTGTTCTGCGAGAGAGACGTGTCCATGGACAGAGGATTTAGAGAAGAGCTCGCCAGTCTAATGGCGAAGAGCGTTAGGAAAAACAACGACGAGGAGGCGGCTGCATTGCCGCCTAGGTTGTTCGTGAAGGGAAGATACATTGGTGGAGCAGAGGAAGTGTTGAGATTAGTCGAGGAAGGTCTTTTCGGAGAGCTGATCCGTGGAATCCCAAGAAAGAAAGCTGGAGGCTGCGATGCAAGAGATGGTGCTTGTGACGGATGCGGCGGTTTGTTTTTCTTGCCGTGTTTCCAGTGTAACGGAAGCTGTAAAGTGGTGAAAGGAAGGCGTAGCGCGGCTGTGGTTGCGAGGTGTACAGAGTGTAACGAGAACGGTCTAGTTCCATGTCCGATTTGCAGCTGAGGTTAAGTGTGAGAATACTCCTTTGATTTCCTCTGTTTCTATTTCTGTCTCTGAAAGTGAAACAGAGCAAATCTTGCTCCCCAAAGAATGTATGTGCTCTTTGATCTATTATGTAATGTATAATCCAAATCCTTTGTGTTCTATGATGTGTTCTTCATCATCACACTTGTTCATTTAAGTTTGAGGACTAAAGGTTCAAGTGTAGCTTCTGTTCATGGAGACACCGAACAATGAGACTCATCGATCCAACGTGTTGGCTTCCTTTAGACCCGAACCAGCGAACTGCCCCATTTGGGGCGATTAACATCCTCCTTACTGGTATAGGATTAGAGTGGTGACACCAGTTACCGCAGACTAATCCGTTTATGGACTAAATTTGTACATCTTCCAATCTAAGGATTCAACTCTAGCAAAAAAGGGGAAAAACATCAATCTTGTTGGAGATTCACAGATCGAGTCATTCGAAATTTCAACAGAGCCAAGAAAAAACGAGAACTAACTTATATGATTCACATTGTCAAAGGGTTATCATCCTAAACAGACACCTCACAGCAACTTTCTCTGTCTGATATAGAATCTGAAGTAGGCTTGTTGGGTTTTCGTTTCTTCGGTGTATCCTCCTTGTGATTTTGGTTATAAATTCTATCAGCTTTGGCAACGATCTTGGAGACAGTGAAGCCTGAGTCTTCAAAAGTGCGTGCTCGTTGTGGGAGCAATGAGTCACGGAGGAAGACATCAATCCCTTCGTGAGTCCATACGCCTAAAATAGCGTCCCCTTTGAGGCCTATAGCAAACCAGCCCAGACCCGAAACAGCAATATCTACTGAACTCGTTTCCCAATTGCTCCCACTTACTCTGAATTCCTTTCTCACCCATTTCCCCAATTCCTCAACCCGCTTCTCCCCAATCGGCGGCTTCAACAAGAATCAAAATGTACAGCGGGTTAGAAATTGTCTCATGGGAAATGTTTAACTCAAGCTTTGGTCCTGACTTTATTTTAAAACACAAACTACTTCAAGATAGCTACAATTTATATGATTCAGATCTTTACCTACAATCAAAATGGTGTTCATTTCGATCCTCTACAGCTGAAAAAGATCAAAGCTTTACCTGCAATCGAGTACCGAAATGCTCCTGAAGTGTTTTGTATGCATTCTCCTTCTTCCCCATGTGAAGTGGAACATAAGGAGATGCCCAAACTGTTACATATATAGAATCAACAGACGATTCATCAATGTCGAGCCTCATTAACCCACCGATGTGAACCGTATAACCTTCCTGCAAGAAATATCCCATTAACAATCAGTCAAAATAATACAGCCACAATCCATTTGGCTATGTAGTTGAACCAAAACCTTGATCCTGTAAGTTCTAGGCTTAAGCTCCTTGCTGATCTGAACAAGTTTCTGCTCTTCTCTAGTAAGCATCGTTGTGATCTGATGTGGATTCAACAGTCCTGGAGTATCAAACAGCTTCGCCTCGAAAGGCAAAACGCCTTCGACCTTGATTATCCCCAATGTAGTTCCCGGCACCGGAGCCTCCGTCAAATGCCAAACTTTCCCGCCAACAACTTTCCCCACAGCGTTGATCAAAGTGCTTTTCCCGGCGTTCTGCGACCCAACCGCCCACACATGTCCCCTCTTCCCGGCCATAGCAGCCACGTCTTCAACAAGATCCTTGATTCCCCAATTCTTCACAGGGCTAACGAAATGAAGCTTTGTGATCTTACTTAACCCTCCTTCACGAGCTCTCTGTCTCACCCAATGCTCAAACCTCGTCGGAGACAACGAGCTCGGTAATAAATCGATCTTGGTCACTACAACAACGACTCTAGGGACGTTTCCTGATTTCCCCTCTTTCCACGCCGTCGTGTTCTCATCGATGGTTCTCGACACGAGCTTCGCGACTCTCTTTGGGAAAGACCCGTCAAAATCTGAAGCGTCTACGACCATCAACACGACGGTTCGAGCACCAGAAGCTGAACCTAGTCGTCTTCCAACCGTATGATCGAAATCGAATTCCGGAAGCAAATTCTCCACCGTTGGATCTTTAACTTTCCCATAGTGTCTGAGTGAATGGCACCTCGCGCACACTAAGGGTCTTCCATCGGAAGGTTTCTGATCAATTTCATCTTCTGGGTTTAGGCCAGAGCTATCTGCTTCATCGATAGACTCAGGCTCTTGAGTGACTGGAACGAGATGATGATTCGATTTAAGAAACAAGTTGCTCTTTTGTTTTTCGGTCGATGGCTGGATGAAGAAACCTGGATGTTTCGGATTCGAGTTTTGCATATGAACTCCACAACCTGGGCAAATGGAGATGGTGATGGAAGTGGAATCTTCGTAATTCCCATCTCGATTAAGCGGAAGAACATTAGAAGAAGAAGAAGGAGAAGAATAGAAACGCAAAGCGTATAGAAATGGAAATTTCGATCTACTGTTGGAGTGATGGCGATTGAGAAATGAAGCGAGGAATGTAAGAGAAGGATTTGTTTCACTCCGTATGGATGATTTGAAGGAGGAGAGAGGAAGCGTAAACAAAGGTTTAAGCTTTGACAAGGAAAGCTTTCTCGCTGCTTTTGTAAGCATTTGCCTCCGGTGTGATCGAGTAATAGAGAGACTTCTCTGAAAGAGGAAGATTGGTGGCGTTTGAAGGTCGTCGAAGAAGATGAAAAAGATGGAGATATAGCAAATAAGAATCTGAGATTTAGGGTTTTTCTGTTTCTTCGGTAGGGGAGGAGGAGGAAGACGAGCGTGTTTTGCTTTTGAGAAATTGCGAAAAAGTATATGTAGTATTCATATTTTGCAAATAGAACCTATATTACTACGGTGGGCATTTTACCGGTACCGAATCTGAAACTACCTGAAAATAGATTCGAATCTGAACTGGAATCGAGCAAATTATCTGAATGGATCCGAAGAGCCGAATATTATCAGATATATCAAAATCAAACCGATATCCGAACGAGTACCCAAAAATACTCGATATTCGAACTCGTATAGGGAACTGGAAAATTTTCGGGTACATCCACCGAAACTGAGAATCGACCTGAATCCGATAAAAACCGACCTGAACCCGAACCGAAAAAAATATCCAAATGGGTCCAAACCTCCAGAACCGAATACTCGATACCGAATGGACTCGATCCAATACTCGAAAGGGTATCTCAGAACCGAATACCAATACAGAATAGACTCAGATCCGATATTCAAATAGGTACCTGAATATCCCATTAGTTTGTTTTCTTGGACAAAAAAGTCATGAAATATTGGGATCGGATCTGAAACCCTAGGCATCTCACAAGTTTTATCGATGGAAAATTTTGAAAGCTAGTTGTAGTAACGGAGAGGGAGATTTCAGGAAAGCTACACCTCTTTGTATTCTCCGTATTGATTTTATTGGCAGGGCTGTGTGTGAAGCCCTCCTATATCGTATATTTGACAACTTCGGCGAAGTTATACGCGTTGAACTTGCACCTGCACCTGCTAAGCATCCAAAAAGACATGCATATGTTGAGTTCAAGTCAAGTGCTGATGCTGAGAAAGCACTCATGGCCGTTGCTGATGCTCACCTAGTTCAACCATCTGACATTGAAACAATTTCGCTCGTTGATACATCTAGAGACCGTTCTCCATCTCCGCCCCCTTCAAGGTTAGTTGTTAAAAGACTCCCTGGCAAAAGGAAGAGGTATGTTCCTTTAATGGATTGTGGGCCTGAGGCTAGAGACGTACGCAGGATAATCGTAACCGGTTATGACTCTTTGCTTCCTCTGAAAGATATCTATAACGGGTTGTTTAAATATTTCTCCTCGTGTGGAGATATCATGGATATTATGATTCCCACAGACTTGGAGAATGGCGGTCACCACACCACAGCTATCCTTACTATGAATGGAAAAAAAGATGTCTAGAGAAGGCGCTGGAACTTAGTGGACGTGACGTGAGAGGATTGAATTTTTCAGTTTTTTCGGGGATGAAACTAGATGACCCAATGAGATATGAAGAGATACCATGGGGTCCTCCTATCTCCCATTTCCGTGACTACATGAGAGAAAGCAGCAAAAAGGTTCTCTCTCAATCCCTCTCTGCAGTAGAAGAAGAATAATAAGGCCCTCTCTTTCTGTCGAACAAGCTCTTTGGCGTTGTTTAACTTTTTTTTCGGAGTATTAGAGACCAACGATTATACAAAGTATACAAAGCCGGCGATTGGATAAAATCCAATCCCATAACATATGTAGAGGGTACAGTGGTTATAACTCCGAAACATAACAAAAACCACCATAATCACAAAGGAGAATGAAAACAAAAGAAACCGAAGAGACAACCAAATAGATAAAGGTTTCAAAGAGACAACAAGTCCTTGAACTTGTGCAACTTTATGTGTGTCTTTTTTTTAATTACTTTGGTTTTCCTTCTGTTCGTCTCTGGATGTTAAAACTAATATCTCAGCAGTCACTATCACCTAAGTATGATGTCTTTTGTTACCACAACGAATTCTCCACTTTGAATCCGTGTTTTTCACGGAGGTAAAAGAGTGGTTAACATCTAAAGAATAAGAAGAGAAAAACAACTGAAAATGTAACTAAAATTAGAGATTTATTTATCCACATATACTTCTCTAAATTTTTGCCTTATTTTTACTAATTTTTTTAAAAGTACCACAAACATTATTTAAAGTTTGTGCTTTAAAATTTAGAATTTTTGTATTTTAAAAACAATATTTTTTTAGAATACTGATATGAAAAATTTTGGTCAGCAAATATAAATTTTTTTAAATGTTCAAGGACGAGAATGTTAAAGTTGAAAGAGGAGGATTTAAATCTAAAATGTAGAAAAATTTTACGCACGGAAGCAAACTTTCTAATAACTTTTAAGGGTACGAGTATAAATAACAAAAGACATCCATTAAACAGAGACAATATTCAAAAGCCTCTTTCTCTCTCTCCTATGTTCTTTCTTTTTCTCTTTTCTGCTCTGTGCAACTTCTTTTTCTCTCAAGAGTAAAAAACCCAAATCGAAAACTCCCTACGAGATTTACCCAAAAGCAAAAGGCAACAGAAGCATCCATCAAGAAGCTTCCAAGCATTACATACTGAGAAAACAAAAGAAACTAAAAGTTTTAGACAAACGCCCTTTTCATATATATATAGAGTTATAGACTTTTCGCTACTACTGTCAATGCATTGTTGGATGTCGCGGAACAACACGGGAGCGAACAGGTGTCTTTGATGGACTCACCCTGCATAATCCAACATTCAAAAAGTTCAGATTTGTGTAATCAACTAGAGAGCATGTTCAAAGAGTTGGTTAGTTCTTGAACCTTATCGGTAAAGAACCAAGAAGGACGCCACTGCAGTTGAGAGCAGCTATTGCGCTTTCAGCCTGCGGAAGAGAAGAGATCGAATACTTTGAAGTTCGGTTTCTCAGACATAATTGAACCAAGAACAAGACTCTAATGTAACACACAGATCCTCTTTGTGCACCAAACAGACTTATTCATAAGCTTCTTATTTGACAATGGAACTTTGACGGAAAAGAGATAAACAGAAACATATGCTTACCATGACAAACTCGACGAAACCAATACGGGTTGGATGATGATAATCTCCCAGCAACCTCAGACGGTACACCTCTCCACACACAGCCTCGAAAAAGAGTTTAATGTCGGTTTGAGTGACCTGTTGAACAGTGAAATCAATCAAAGTTAACGACTTTAAGTTTCCGAATTGCTTCACGAAGAAAAAACAATCTGAGAAAGCCACCTTCTTGTCAATGTTAGTGCAGTAGATAGTTCTGGCACACATCTCACGTTCATCTTCAGTCTAACAACCAAAACCAGAATACGAATCACTGTCTCGAGTCTGACAAAAAAACATAACTTTGCACTAAGAATGTGATGAGAAGCAAGAAAAAAGTCTCACCCTTGGCAAGAATGTCGGATTGACCGGTGCAATAGCTGTTTTGGACGGCATAACCTTAACTGGATAGAACCCGAGCATCGTTCCAGACAAATTCAGCGCAGCTCTAGCACCCACTTCAAGTTCCACCAAAATTGCCAAACCATTAACAGTCATTATCCAAAAACAAGATTACATTACGAAACTAATACTACCTTCATCAGTGAACTCGATGAAAGCAAATCGAAGAACAGAGTTAGGGTCACCGCATATACGACAATCAACAACCTACATAACCAACTATTGTCAACACAAACAACACTCTCCACAATCAAAGATGGGACTTTGAAAAAATTACTTAAACCTGTCCAAAGCCGATAAACAAACCAGCAAGCTGCTCTTCAGTGACCTAAATACACAGAAGTAAGATAGTATAGGTGAGAAAAAAGAAAAGCTTGAGAACAACCATTGAAGAAAGGTGGAAGCTTTTTAAATACCTGGTGGTCAATATCAGACACATAGACAGTCCTTCGAATGATCTCTTCACGTTGAGCCATACTTGTCCGAGGATTCATTTTCCGTTTCCCTTGTGCTCCAAATGACTTCTTCTGCTTCAAACAGAGTAACCAAGAGAGAAAAGATCAACGAAGATTTTGTTTTTCAAGAAACGAAAGATGAGAGTTTTAACTCATAAACGGACAAGAGAGGACATAAGAGACCAAACTTAAACAAACAACTAAAATGTCGGAAAAGGAAAATCAACCAAAATCTGTAGAACAATTTGGTGATGATTGTAATTTAAAAACCTTAAAGGAGATGATAGATATGTTTTACCCGTCGAAAGCCGCCGTCTTCGTTAACCGGGAAAATTCCGGCAGAACAAAAGCCATTGTTGCGAAAGAAAGAGGCGGCGACGGGGGAGAAACCACCGTTAACGCCGTGAACTCCGTTACCTCCTTGCTTAGTGAGTGAAGGAGGAACAAACTCTTCGGCCATAGGATTAAGCTTGGACAAAAGGTCATGAAGCTCTCTCATGTCACGCTTAAAGCTTTCCCCACAGTCGGATCTCGCCACGTTAGAGGATTCACCTTGATCGTTGTTGGAGGAGACTCCTGATTCTTGGCTGGTGACGGAAGACGGCGGTGACGGCGAGATCACACCAACCTCCGTATCAGCTCCGACACTCTCAACGATCGCCATGATCAGAGTAAACCGATGAAACCCAGGTGTAAAAATCGAGTTTTTCAAGGAACCCACGATCAAAGCAAACACGAAGTGATGAAGAAAATGAATTAAGGAACAGTAGCAAAAGGGTTCTCTATAAAGAGCGTACAAGAGAGAGATAGAGAAGGTAGAGGACAAAAGAGTACAAAGGACAAAGGATTAATGGTTAATTAAAATTTTAAAATAGATTAGATGAGGAAAAGATTAGCGAGGTTTGTTGAGTAAAATGGAACAAAATTAAGTAGAGACTAAAGGCATCTAATAAACATTATTTTCGTATTGAAATTACACTATTTTAATGTAGTGTTGATGCTAAAAAAAATTCTTTCTCCAACCATACGATCATTAAAATGTATTTTCTTTAACTATAATGTTAAATATAAATTTTTCATTATTTTCAATATTTTTATAATAAATATTGTTATTAGAATTTTTTTTTACTGTTAATAGATTATATTATTATCCGACTAAAAAGATTGTTATTATACTATTACATTATATTCAAAATATATTGCATTAAATTATTTATATTTTCTTAAAAATATTCCATGTTTCAATTCGTAATATTAAACTAATATATGTTCTGAGGCCTCGCAGTCGGCGCAGTAGGCGTAATTTTTTTAGTCCACGATCTCTTCCTCCTCCTCCTCCTCCCTCTGCATCAGTCTACCTCGTCTGAAGAGAAAGATCTCCGAAATTGTTGACTTACTACCTACAGATGAAGTTTTTTTCATGCATTTGTTATATCTGCAAGCAATGAACAACAGATCGCCGACTTAAGTGAATTTGAAACACACATGTGTGTCCCTACATATTTCATTCGAAGGCAATTCTTCTGTCAGACGCATAAAGTTCATCTTGTCAAAGAAAATTTATTAGAGATAAAAATGGTTAACCATATAGCTTTTCATGCTAAGTCAGTAAGAGTGAGAAGTTACCCCTTGGAGAGATCGAAGATACTTATCGTATCTAACGATCCTTATTTTCGCAAAATTTATAAAGACCTGAAAAGGGAAGGTTTTGAAGTTTACCTTAACATACCTCGAGGTATGTTTCCTCTGCGTGTGTATGGACCTAATGCTAATGCTAATGTAGTTTAACCTGTTATGTAAGGAGTTTCACTATCTTAAAACTTTATATGTTATGTAAGGAGTTTAACTTTATCTCTTAAATATATTTCCTTTAAAAAAAACTAATATATGTTAATAATTTTTTATACATGTAAAATTTTATTGTGATAAGTATTTTAATAGTTTATATCTATTTATTTTCTCGTTTGATATTTGTTTATCTTAACATTATATTAACAAAATATTTGAATAGTCTTTAGTGTTGTGAATAATATCGTGCCAAATTTGATATTGATGTTGTGGCATCACACTAAAATAGTGTGATTTTAGAGAGGGACAAACGCAGAAAATGTTTTTATTTGTGGCATTGATAAATTTATAATATAGCAAAATAATTAAGTTAATAATTATGTAATAAAATATGTATTTGAATATTAAAAATTTATAAAATTATTAAAAGCATGTCGTTATATTTCGACAAAAAAAAGTAAATGGTGGAAGAAGAATATAGTAATAATATATGATACAAAATATATCTAACAAAAAAGTAAGAGTATTAGGAGGCTGATTGGTTTTTAACGGTGAAGACTTTTGCTTTTATTCAAAGCCTTTACAGCTAAATTAACACAATCATGCTTTAAAAGCTTTTAAAATATTACAGTCCTAAAACCTCTCCTTAAAATCCTCACAGCCTAACTTCCTCTTTTTTTATTTATAACGTGAGAATTTTTACAGCCAACAATTTGTGGCTTTTATTTTATTTTAACAGTCACAGTTTTAAAAGTTAAAGTCAATTAATAATAAAAATATTTTACAGTTACAGTTCATCCTAACAGTCCAAACCAATCAACCTCTAGGCTTGAACTATTAACTTTATAAAGATAGAAGAGATAAACATAACCAATATAATTAATGAATCCATATGTTTATTTACTAATAAAGAAAATTTTAAAAGTTGTATGTGGTACGTGCCACAGGTTACAGTCCTTAGGGTCCGCCCTTGGTTTTAGAGTCTCGTTGAAAAAGTTTTCGTGCAAAAACTATACTAAAATTGTGTTTTATTTTTACCGTGCGACAATTTTAAATGCACTCTTTCCTTTTTCTGCTATTTTTAGACCGTTAAATTCTAAAATTATTTTGTTGTATCCTAAATTATTTTTCAAATTAATGTACTATCCATTCAATAAATTTGTGTTGGTGAAAAGAAAACATATATTGATGGTACCAATTACAAAAATTTTATTTGAAAGTATATTTTAAAAATAATAGTGATTTTATCCCAATCTGCAAAAATAAAAAAAGATTATCGATCTTGATCTTGATTATCAGAGTTTTTATGTAAATTTGCGAATTGAGCCAGCAAATTTCCAACTTTCTGAATCATCATATGTTTTCTGGGAAGGCTATTGAAGTTTCTTAAAAAGATTATTAATATTTCGATCGTTGTAAAATATATTTTAAAAAAAATATCAAAGAAAATTGTGACTTTTTTCACAATGGTAGGCATCAAGGTAAAAAATTCATTATTTTCTTTACTTGTGCAGTCATGTAGTCAGACCAACAATGTTACGAAGCCTTGAAACTAATCATAAAAGAGTATTAACAAAGGTAAGAAAATAAAAATATACAAAGAAGTATGAAATGAGAATTTCATACAAGTGATACGAAAATCCCTAAATTTCTCGTTTGATTTCTTTAGTCATTGGGTGGCTAGTTTGGTTTCATCAAGTAGTGAATCCTTGACTGTTTTAAAAGAAACATCAAAAGTCATCTTTATTTTCATTTTCTTCTTTTTTTGATATTTTTTAGGGTGTTTTCTTACGACAGTGTGAATATCAATAGTATTTTTAAGAAACAAATTATGATTCAAAAAGTTGGAAAATTAAAGGCTCAATTCACAAATGATGATTCAGAAAGTTGAAAATTTGTTGGCTCAATTTATATAACTAATGCGTATATGTTATGAAGTTATGCTATTTATATACTAAGATTCTACGGTAAAATATAATTATAATATATAAATTGTAGTTGCAGTTTTTTTTTATTTACGATTATATATCTACTTATTGGGCTCATGTTGACAATTTGAAAAATTAACAACACCATCTCTATAATTACTCTAAGGAAAGAATGAATGTATTTCTTAGATTTACAAATTTAGCCTATATTTAATCAACTATTTATACTTAATTTAAATTTATTATATTCAATATATTATGCAAATTTTGCATTTTGGTTGATTTAATATAACCACTAATGGTTTTTGTGTATGTTTTTATTATTTTATATGTAAAGCTTATTTACTAGTTTTATTTACATTTTCATTCTTGAAAAATTATAATGGATAACCATAGAAACCATTATTAAACAAAAAATCTAAAATACCACTTCTATCCCTCAATTTTTTTTTCTGTTCACAAAAGAGAGACATTTTTTTGTAAAACATCCCAATATTATACAATATTATACTTCCTCTGTTTTCTTATATAAGTATTTTGAGATAAAATGAAAAATTTAAAAATCTTGTCTTTTTGTATTAAAAAATATTATTTATATCTAAACAAAAATAACTTAACTAACAAATCTTTTTTTAGTTATTATTTGATTAAATATACTAAAAATTTATTTAAATATTTGAAGAAAACTTATAAAATGGAACAAACACAAAAATCTAAAAAGACTTATAAAATTGAACAAAGGGAGTATTTTTTATTCATTAAAACTTAAATATCACTTTTTGTATGTTTTTTGGTCATTCCCAATATTGTTCTTTCACTGTTCCACCATCATATTATAATTGCATTATGAATTTTGAAAGACAAAGTAAATTTTTATTTTCCAAATAATAGTTTTAAAAATAATTTTAAATAAATTAATATTCAACACTATAAAACTAAGTAACAGTAATTCACTGAACATAACAATTTCAATTAATTTCCGTAATCAAACATTTACTACTATTAACCAATAGAAAATGCATACAAATTTAATCATTAAATAAATCATCAGTTAAATAAGCCTACTGTTTATACATGACATTTACGTTTTCTGATAACCAAGGACTAAAATCAATTTGTAAAAAGTAGAAAGATCCGAAAGGATAAACATGAGTTAAACTACAACATCACTTGCCGACAGAAAAAAAGGCATTGACAATGACATTACATATGTTTCGGATCATTATCCACCTTCCTATAATTCCCTTTACTCATTATTCACCTTTCTTACCACGAATAAATTATAGAAATGACCGTGGAGACTTACCATTGACTACTTACACCCCGTACGGTAATTTTACCAGTTCTTACTTACCACACTAGCTTTAGTGATTTGCTGCAGCTACAAAAGATACGCTTTTATTTTTCTTGGAACCATAAAGAGAGTCAAAAAGACAATATTACAAATATGAATATGTAGGCAAGTCATACTTATTGAGTACTCTTTGTGTGTGATGTCATCCTAATCAATTTGATGCTTTGTTTTCTAAAAAATTATGCTTTTATTTGGTAAAAAACTTTTTAAACAAAAAAACTCAACTTTTATTTGAATAACGTTTGGTACAAATAGAGGAATATACTGAGGGAAATAAATAAATAACTTTTCAAATGAGACAAAAAGACAAATAAATTAAACAAATTAGATTTGGTATCTTGGAGGTTGCTAGGAAACTAAGAAATAAGAATGTCGAGTACGAATCGATTTCCGGATAAATAATTACAAGACAAGAGTTTGGTAGCTACTGAGTGGATAGAACAATAATTAGGCAGCACAATTTAAAATTTTCTAAATTAAAGGGAGTACTCCGAAATCTGTTTTTCTATATATCTATTTTTTAAAATTCTATGTTTTTCAAATGAAAAATATTCAAAAACAAATAGGGGTAGAAAGAATTTCAAAATATTAAATTTGGGATATCTTGCTATATGAAAACAAACCCATCAAACGCAAACATGACACATATCAAAACTATAGCTCATAAAACTACGATATATGTAAATTAATGGACTAGAGTATGACACGAGACAAATATTTTTTGGGTTATTGTATTTCATCTAGAAAATTTGCATTATGTGGTTCTAGAATTTTTGGATTGATTCCGGATTGTTTCTTAGCTAAGGATTATAAATATCACTTTTAGATAATTAAATACGGATTATACTGATTATAATTATATGAAGTATAACTTTATAATCCAAATTTAAAGTACCTTTTTTTTAAAAAATACAACTTTAATCTAGTTTTATATAATCGAGAGCCGGATCCGAATCACAACATCTAATCTGAAGAAGATTCGAGTGGGATTTGTGGCCGGAGTTATTGTGGTCGATCTGGGTTCTATTGGTGTGGATCTGGTCTCCAAATCAGGAAAGGGAAAGAAAGCGATTGTGCTCTCTGTTTCGCGATCCGCATAGGAGATTTTTGGGCACAGGTTTTGGTCGATGCTTTCAATATGGCGATTTGGTGTATCAAGTATGGCAAGTATGAGCAGTGGCTTCAGATTTTGGGATTAGCAGGATTGTCCTTTGATTTGGGGTATCGATTCTCAGGATTGTGTCTGGTCAATTAGGATTTGCTCTTCAATGCTACGAGATTAATTTGGATCTTTTGAGGAGTAATGGGTCAGCTATTTATGTGTGGATAAGCAGATTATCGCTCCATCACCATCTTCTCTGTATCAGACAAAAGCTTATATCAAAGCACAGGTTCTGCTTCTGGTTTTGCGCAGAGGTTCTAATGGCTCAGTTGAGGATTAATGCAGGCAAAGGGATGGTTCGTACGGAGCCAGTCAGGCTCTCTAATGCTAGTATAGCGCGACGTGTACAGGAATTCTCTTTAACTCTTATTGGCCGACTAATGAACCCTTCGGTTCAGCGGATGGAGAACCTTCTCATGAATTTACCTAAGATTTGGCGGTTAGAGGGTAGAGTCGAGGGAGGGGAGCTGGGAAACGGAAGGTTCCAATTTAATTTCAAGTCAGAGCGGGATTTATTGGATGTATTAAACTATGGGCCGTATCACTTCGACGGGTGGATGATTTCGCTAGTCCGGTGGGAGCCTGTGGTTTTATCAACGTACCCCTCTGCTATTACTTTTTGGGTTAAATTACAAGACATTCCGTTACACTTATGGGAGGAGGAGACGGTTAGGGTGGTTGGTAAGGCAATCAGAGATGTCAAAGAGGTGGACGCGGATTCAGGCAGTGTTTTGGTAACTATTGATGGCTTCAAGCCTTTAGTTTTTCATACGATGGTGCCGTTTGAACACGATGAAGAGATTACCGTTGGGCTGAAATATGAACGACTAAATGGCTATTGCAAACACTGCTTTTTGATCACTCATGATGTTTCGACTTGTCCGGAGCTACATGAGCATCAAGTACAACCGCAGGTTCAGGGCACAGAGGAGTTACCGGCTGGAACTCGGAGTCTCAATGAGGCTGTCCATATCCGCTTACCTGTTAAACGAGCTCTAGACATGGAGTTAGTGGAGAATCTGGACCGTGTGACACATACTCGAGGGGGCGGACCGAAATATACTCCTAATTCCTCTTCTGCGAATGGCGAATTATATGTGGATCAAGTAAAGAAGGGTGTAGTTTATGGCGGTGGGAATCGTGTTTCCATAACTAGGAATTATAAGGGAGGAAATGGTAGGTTACACCAGCTGGATTCTCGGCTACAGGACACTTCACGAGTGTATGTTTTGGAACGGCGGAATCCGGCTTGGCCACAACCTTTATATACGGCCAGCTCAGGAATTATGGCGGGTTCGACGGGTTCGAATGAGAATGCGGCTCTGGAGTCTTTGGCTTTCGATAAAGGAAAAGCCATTACGGCGGAGGAAGTGACTGGGGGTAAGCAACTGGGAGTTTTGATGGAGGATGATCTCCTTGATGAGGATGATATTCTTGAGGATGGTGAGATGGCTACTGATGGTTTATTGGGAGAAGCTTCTGGCGCTGATTTACAGCTCCATTCTGGTCTGGATCATCAAAAGGATGATGCTATGTTGGCAGCTGTTTCGATTATGAAGGCAGATGATAGTTTTCATGTTGAAAGCTCTCCAAGGGATGATAAAGGTGACGGTGACACTTTGAACTCAGAGCTTCCTCTTGGCTTTGATAACACAGGAATTGTTACTAGTGGGGATAATAAAGGATTGGATTTAGATGCAGTCACTGTGGGTTTAAAGGAAATTGGTTTGGATAATAGAAATCAAGTTTTGGTTAAGGGTCTTGTGGGTCCGGGTAAACTTAAGGGTATTTGTTCCAGGAAAATGAATAAATTGGTTTTGGTTTCGCCTAGGAAGCGAGTGGGGACTAAAGGTAAAAATGCTCTGATATCTTTGTATTCTAAATCGCAGCATTCTCGTGGTGCAGGGGCAAAATCTGTGGCGAATGTGGCTACGGGAGGTACGCGGAGTTCGATGCCTTCTAAGAAATCACAGAAAGGAATGGTGGCTCCCCTGAATCCACCGGCTAGTACGTGAAGATTTTAAGTTGGAGTTGTCAAGGCTTGTGAAGCGACTTGACGAAGGGTACTTTAAGTGATTTATGGAATAAATTTAAGCCTGATATCTTGTTTTTATCAGAGACTAAACAATCTTGTTGTTCTTTAAAAAAATTTCAGTTGCAGTTTGGTTTTAATAATTTGTACACGGTTGAGCCGTTGGGTTTAAGTGGTGGTTTGGCTATTCTATATAATAATGAAATAAAGTTAGAAGTTCTTTTTTCTAGCAATCGTATCATAGATGTCAATGCCTCTCTTTATGGTTTCAAGGTTTCAATTTTCTTTGTTTACGGTGAACCGGTAGCGGCGAGTCGGTCTTTGGTATGGGAAAAATTGAAGGAGNATTGAAGGAGATAGGTGATGCTAGAAATAAGCTGTGGTTGATGATTGGAGACTTGAATGAATTAACCGGTAATCATGAGAAAAAGGGGGTAAAATGCGACCTGCGGTATCTTTTGTTTCCTTCAACAATATGTTGAGTCATTATGGAATGACAGAGTTCCCGTGCGCGGGAGATCAATTTTCGTGGAAAGGCACGAGGAGTAATCAAAAGGTGCGATGTAAGTTAGATAGAGCGGTTGGGAATGAAGACTGGCATACCGTCTTTGGGCAGTCGAAATTTGAATATCTGGCGAGGATTGGGTCAGATCATAGGCCTATATTGTTAAAGTTTAATTACAAAAATGAGAAGTTTTACAAAAAATTTCGGTTTGATAAACGATGGATAGGGAAGGATGGCTTTTCGGAGGTTGTCGAAGCTAGTTGGAGACGGACCAAGACTTTCAGGGAACCATATTTTATTGGGAAAATTCAGAATTGTCGAAACTCGATTTCCTGGTGGCGGAAAAATAACGTCCCACCGGGTAAGGAAAAAATAGATGCCCTCAAGATTAAGCTGGAGGAAGCGCAAGAATACGACTCGGTTTCCCAGAAAGTCATCGTAGACATTAAAAAAATGTTGATAGATGCTTATAAGGACGAGGAAATTTTCTGGAAACAAAAATGTAGAAATTTATGGTTAAAAGAGGGCGATAAAAATACGAAATTTTTCGACGCTTCGACAAAGCAACGTCGGGCGCAGAACCAGATATCGGGACTGTTTGATTCGCAGGGATCTTGGGAAGAGTCACCTGAACGGATGGAGAGTATAGCGGTTGAGTATTTTAATGAGTTATTTAAACCTACGATGACTGGGGACTTTACTCGTGTTTTGGAGAATGTGCAACCAATTATTACAGATAGAATGAACCAAGTACTAGTTAAGGACGTCACGGAGATGGAGGTGAGAGCTTCGCTCTTTGCTATGCATCCTGAAAAGGCCCCTGGGCCTGACGGGATGACTGCTTTGTTTTTCCAGCGGTATTGGGGGGTTCTAAGGGAGGACCTCGTTATTTTGGTTAGGGATTTTTTCAGGTCGAAACGGTTTGATGCTCGTCTAAATGAGACAAATATTTGCCTCATCCCTAAGACGGATCAACCTAAGCGAATGATGGAACTTAGGCCTATAAGCTTATGTAATGTGGCTTACAAAATCATCTCCAAAATTTTGTGCCTTAGACTTAAAAAGTTTTTACCGTCCGTCATCTCTGAGACACAGTCGACTTTTGTGTCGGGCAGATTAATTTCGGATAATATTTTGATTGCCCAGGAAATGTTTCATGAATTACGAACAAACCAAAGGTGTCGGTACGAGTTCATGGCCATCAAGACAGATATGAGTATGGCCTATGACAGGGTTTAATGGTCTTTCTTGGAAGCGGTTTTGCACAAATTAGGGTTTTCTCCTATGTGGATATCCTGGTTAATGTGGTGTGTCCGCTCCGTGTCTTATAAAGTGATATTTAATGGCCAGCCAACGGGAAACATTATCCCCCAAGGGGGTTTACGGCAGGGTGATCCTTTATCACCGTACCTTATTATTTTGTGCACGGAAGTTTTGATAGCGAATATTAAACGGATGGAGATGGATAACGCTTTAACTGGGGTGCAAATCGCACATCAGAGCCCAACAGTCTCACATTTATTATTTGCCGACGATAGTCTATTTTTCTGTAAAGCGGAGGACTCGCAATGCCAAGTTATTTTGGATGTTCTACAGGAGTACGAGATGACATCTGGGCCAGTAATTAATTTTGACAAATCATCAGTTCTGTTTGGTCGGAATGTCCCTGATCAGACCAAAGCTTTGTTAAAGGTTCAATTGGGTATTTCGACAGAAGGGGGTATGGGGAATTACTTGGGAATTCCGGAAAGTTTAGGAGGGCCCAAAAGCCAGATTTTTAACTTTATTAAAGAGAGGCTGGCTGAAAGAGTTAATGGTTGGTCTTCCAAGTTTCTTTCAAAAGGAGGCAAGGAAATTCTGATTAAGTCAGTTGCTCTTGCGCTCCCTAACTATGTCATGTCATGTTTTAAGCTTCCCCAATGATTGTTATCGCAATTAACGACTGCGATCACAAATTTTTGGTGGAGTTCCAATGGATGTAACCGTGGTCTCCATTGGGTTGCATGGGACAAATTATGCATTACAAAAGAGGCAGGAGGTTTAGGCTTCAAGTCTCTAGAGGATTTTAATACGGCCTTATTGGCCAAACAATTATGGAGACTAATCCAGTTTCCAGTTTCCAGTTCACAAGGTTTGTTACAAAAAGGGGTTAGGATAAGGATTGGCTCTGGAATCAATACATCTGTGTGGCATGATCCATGGATACCAGATGTAGAACCAAGACCGGCGAGAGGCCGAGGCCGAGCTTGGCATCTCCGGTTACAACTGCAACATTTGATTGATCATATTACGCGGGAGTGGCATTTGCCAATTCTACATGAATTTATGGAACCAGAGGATGTAGGGCTAATTCGCGGTATCTAACCAAGCCGGACCACAACACAAGATGGTTTAGTTTGGCATTTCACAAAATCAGGCCAGTATACGGTTAAGTCAGGGTGTAAGCTACTAAATTTGGAGGCGATACAAAGGATTAATAACAACGGTTGGGGACCGGGTTTGGAGGATTTGAAAGCATTCCCATGGACGTTAAAATGCCCACTAAAAATTCAACATTTCCTCTGGCAGATTATTTTTGGGAGTTTGGCTGTGACGACAGCATTGATTGGGAGGGGGGTCCCTTGCGATACTGTATGTAAACGTTATGGTCTCGATGAGGAGACTATCAATCATGTTTTCTTCGAGTGTAGTTCGCTTGGGCATATCTGGAATTTAAAAAGACATCCGACCCAACGTGAGGAATTCCCAACAAGGTCTCTATTTTCCAATATGGATTACCTTTTTTGACGAAATCCTCGTAGGCATCAGGAGAGAGTTGGTGCTCTCTACCCTTGGGTTTTCTGGTTTATTTGGAAGGCAAGAAATCAAACGGTTTTCCAGGGACTCCACATAGAAGTTGAGGATATTTTGAAAAATGTAGAGATAGAAATGAGGGCCTGGGAGGAAGCTCAGTATACTCCTTCAATGGGTGTAGATGGAGAGACTATGGAGGGCATACGACCAACTGGTATGTGGTGTCGTATAGATGGATTGTGGAAGCAGTCGGAACCTTTCACTGGATTAGGGTGGGTGTGTTTTGATACGGAAAATTCGGCGGTACTAGTTGGCGCAAAATGTCTTCGCCGAAGTCTTTCACCTTTGCATTCAGAATTGGAAGCGCTTCTGTGGGCCATGTCAGAGTTGATATTTAGAGGATTGGACTGCCAGATGTTCGAGACAGACTACCTGAAGTTAATTACGATTCTGCAGGATCCAGACGACTGGCCAGCTTTCTATACCTACATCCAAGATTTCCGACGTCTCCGTGATCATCTCCCCGATTTCACAATATCGAAAATCACACGCACAGCGAATGCACAAGCAGACAACCTCACTCGAGGTTCCCGGAGTTTACATTCTGAATTTCTCTTTGTAGATTCCTCTCTTCCGAGTTGGGCAACCAACATCGGAATGACTATCTAATTTAGTGTTTGGTTGATAAAAAAATCTAGTTTTATATAAAGTTAAATTTTCCATGGAACTTTGTTTCATTCTTTAATCTTCAGACGCAAAAACCAATTTACAAAATTCATTTTCTAAGACTAGTCCATTAATTAGTGCGATACGATTATTGCGATATCAAAATTCTGGCAAAACTCCAATGGATGTACCATCGGTTTCAATTGGGTTGCATGTGACAAATTTATGTACTCCAAAAGAGAATGAATGTTTAGGTTTTAAATCTGTACAATATTTTACCACGACTTTATTAATAAAATAAATATGAAAATTAATATAGTTTTTTGGGGTTGTTGGTAGCTCGGATACTACGAGAGAGATATTTCAAGAATGTCTATCCTATAAACGCAAAAAATCATATTCCTCTTTGTTTGGATGGAAAAGTATTTTTTCAACTCAAGCTTTGTTGAAGCAAATAATTTAGATAAGGATTCCAGATGTAAATCCAAGACCAACAAGAGGTCGTGGAAATGTTTGAAACCCTAGATTACAAATTCAATATTTGATAAACCGTTCGACACGAGAATAACATTTGCCAATCTTACAAAAATTTATGGATCTAGAGGATCCATAAACATTCAAAGATAAGCGGGGGTAATTTTTGAACATTTTAGAAAGAATTTCAAAATATTTAAATTTGGGATATCTTGCTATATGGAATTGAAACCGTTAAACGAAAACATGACGCATATCAAAACTATGGCTCATAAAACTATAATATATGTCGATTAATCGACTAGAGTATGACATGAGACAAAGGTTTTTTTTTTTTGGTGTAAATGTTAAATTTTATACCTTTTTTAGTTTTTGACAGAAGTTTACAGAGAATACAAGTAGCAGATAAAGAAATAAAAACTACGACGACAATCAAATACGAATGGAAAACGTAATTTCCTAAGACTACCTAGGACACTTAAACAACAAAACAAGTTTACTAGATAGAAAACAAGTAGCGAGCATGACCCGAAGAAGAGCATTGCCACATGGGTATCAACTACGGTGAATATATGAGTCCGAACCCGGTAGAAATTGGCATGCCCAAAGCCCGTCTCCAAAAGATATGCTTACAACCCGCGCAGCTTTGCAAAACCTCCGATCTCGGTAGGACTGAACCTAATCGATTGCCACAGACTTTTAATCTTACCAGAAAACCGATACGCGTCACCTGGCTCGGTCTTAAATAGCTTTCAGAAACTACTCTTATTTGGTAAGGAGAACTAGCACGATTGCCACGCCGTTGAACCTGCATTAAGAAAGGGAAGATCCCAAACAACATCAACCTTGTCCCAAACAGGCCGAGCACCTGCTGCGAGAAACTCCGAAGACATAAAGATCAACTGCCCCTCGCCACAAAAGCTAGCTATAACGGTTGACAAAGCCGCCAAGCATATCCTTCACGCACACCTGCTGATAAAAACTATCAACTGGCCCTAACCAAACGCTAGGCGTTCCCAACACACTGGATAGGGCTCACACCGCCATACACCATAAGCCAGCAAGTCGAAAACGGAGCCTATCCTAGATCAAAGTTCTTGAACTAGAGGTCATACGCCACACCATCTAGTGGACCTAAAGAAGAAGAGACTCCGCAATAGCCTATCGGGCAAAAGAAGACCCTACCTAAAATACAGAAGAGGAACTCTAGTAGACTCGCCACACCGCATCACCGAACCTGTACAAGGAAGACAGAAGAAGCACCAGCACAAACCCAAAAGGATCAGTCAGAAAACAGTCCCGGACCTGATTCTGAAAACCAGTGCTCTCTGTACTCGCCGTCACCATGAAGAAGAAAAACCGCCGGTTGACCAACTCCGACGAACTGCTCCTCACACGAGTTCCTCAACCGAGAACCGGCCAAGGAGCTTCCGGAGAAAGGAATGTCGAAGACTCCACGGAGAAAGGAAGAGAGACCCGACACAAGCAGCTTCCGAGACCCTTTGACAGAGCAAAGCTTCCATCTAAGTCCCAAAGGCGAGATCCCAAGCCCAGAAGACGGAGAGAGAAGGAGAGGCGAGCAGATCTGATCCAGATCTACACCACATCCGCCCCCACTACGCCCAAGGAACCCAACCACCGCAGCGACTTCGCCAGCCTCACCGCGATTCTAGAAAGTGAGATCTCCATATCTTCTTCTTTGTGGCTCTTTGACAAACTCCACAGACCATAATCGCTAGCATATTGACCGGAAGAACAAAGAAGTGGCAGGCGAAGGAACAAAGAAGCAAAATAATAAAAGGGGGGCGACCGACGGCGGCTGCGGAATAGCCGTCGGCAACCCTAATCGGAGAGACACTTTGGTTTTCGCAGAGAGAGAAGAGAGAGAAGATAATCTCTGTGGCCGTACGATGAGTTTTGTTACACTCTACCTTTAAATAATCATGAGACAAAGGTTTTACAATTTTATACAAATAATTTTTCTATTTTGCAATTATTAAATATTTATATATATGTAACATGGCAGGATAATTGATTTTCTTGATTATATACACACGAAAGAATTATTATATTTCATCTAGAAGATTTGCATTATGCAGTTCTATAACTTTTGGATTGATTCCTAATTTTCTTAGTTGCGGATTATAATATCATTTTTAGATAATTAAAGACGAATATTACTGATTAGAATTATATGAACTATACTTTTATAATTAAAGTACATTATATAAAATAAAATTTTCTATGGAACTTTGGTTCATCCTTTAATTTTCTCAGATGCAGAAAACAATTTACAAAATTCATCTCCTAAGCCTGGCCCATTACTTCATAAAGGCCATAAGAAAGTGTTTTTCAT
Organism: Anastatica hierochuntica; assembly: GCA_900406275.1. Taxonomy (NCBI): domain Eukaryota; kingdom Viridiplantae; phylum Streptophyta; class Magnoliopsida; order Brassicales; family Brassicaceae; genus Anastatica; species Anastatica hierochuntica. The sequence continues at coordinate 36,586 of OVAN01000522.1, forward strand.
TGACTGAAGTTCCACGTTGCATTGTACCTTCTAGTACATTCGGAAGGTTTCGGTTAAAATCAACTAAACCAACATAACCGAATTTAAACACACTAAACCGGGTTTTACTCCAAATAATAATTTGCAAAAAAAAAAAAATTGTGATTGGAAAATGGGCGTTGTTTATTGGAGAAGCCATAAATGGAATCGTGAAGCCATTTCCAACAAGTCTTCTCTCTCTCCTCAAATCTAGGGTTTCTCTTTCTTCCTCCATTGATTGAGAGTTCCTTTTTGTCGTCAATTTCTTCGGGACTTGGTGTTGTTTCCTCCACATTCTTCTCTGTCCCATCGGATCCTCTTGAGATCTCGCTTGATCGGTGTTTTGATTTTGGTGGATCTTGAATCTCTTTCGCTTACCCAACTCATTGTTCAATCGCTGAAAGATGACGATACCTAATTCCGCAGAATTCATGGTTGAAAATGGAGTCTGTGATCTCCCGTGCACGCCTGAAGAAGAGAAACGTATCGTTTCGGAGCTGAATAGCGAGTCTGAGGAAAATTTGAAGGAAGGGAACTTGTATTTTGTCATCTCCAAAAGGTCTCGTACTTGGATCTCTTTCTCTCGCAATGTTTTGATTCTCCCTGGGTTTTAATTTCTTTTTGGTTGATTCTGCTTTAGCATCATCTTCGTTCTGCACATTAGGATTTGTGAATCTTATAGCTTCCTTTATAAGTACGTAATATGTGTATTCTCGCAGATTGATTCGATTGCTGATCTATTGTTTCCATGTTTATATCTGTAGCGATTTTCTCAGTGTAGATTGCCTTTATCTTTGTTTCGGATCTTGTGTTATGGATCTAAGGTCTGATATTGTGATGAATTCCAAAAGTTCTAAGTTTAGGTGAGAGACTAAAATACGAGAGTCTTCTCATGTTACTGCAGGTGGTACACGAGTTGGGAGAAATATGTGGAGCAATCAACGAATGAATGTCCTAGCGGAGAGCTATCAGAAGCTCCAAGACCTGGACCAATTGAAAACCATGATATTATCGAAGATGCAAACAACACTAATGATCCACAACTTCGTAGATCGCTGGTGGAAGGGGTAGACTACGTTCTAGTTCCTCAAGAAGTTTGGAAAAGACTTGTTGAATGGTGAGCGGTTTCCTCTATTCAGTTATTTTATCATGGGACAAGGTTCAGATTTTGTTGCCGTGGCTGCACTATTGTTGATTATATATGCTTTCAGTGGCATAATCTGGTTTTATATCTTCAGGTATAGTGGAGGCCTTCCTATACCAAGGAGGTTGATCTGTCAAGGGTTTTACAGCAGGAGTTATAGTGTAGAGGTCTATCCACTATGTCTTATGTTGACAGATGGAAGAGATGAAAGTAGAACTGCAATACGGTTGGGAAAACAGGTATAGTTGCCTCAACATGCTACTCATGCACGTAGTTTTTTCTTCGAGCTACTTTTGTTGATTATGTATATCCAAAGACCCTCTGCTTTTTCACTATTAGGCCCCACTTTGGTCCCTTTCTTACATGGTTATTGGTGTTTCAGGCCTCTATACGGGAACTCTATGAGAAGGTTTGTGCTATGACAGGGGTCGCGCAAGAAAAGGTACGTGTGGGAAGTACTGAAAAGTTTCATTTCTGTTCTTAGTTTTTGCTGATGTAATATGCATTTATACTTCACATTGATATGTATAAGCAGGCTCGGATCTGGGATTACTTCGAGAAGAGGAAAAGTGGACTCTTGGACCCTTCATCTAACAAGAGCCTGGAAGAGTCCAGCCTTCAGATGGACCAAGATGTAAGCATCTAGAGAACTGTCTGTTACACTTATATGAGAAATTTTGATGAATCACTTCTGACTCTTTCCGTAACAATTGTCATAAATTGATCTTGGTCATTGCCTAATATCATATTTCCTGAGGAATACCTTTTTGAGAGGAACTCGTTGGATAATGCATCCCTTCTGAGCTCTTTTATTGCGACTCAACACCAAATCCCATTTAACATGCTTCAGTGTTCTGTTTTGCCCGACATTGACCGGTGAATCCCATGCAGATTCTTCTTGAAGTTGATGGGTCCTCTTCTTCTCAATATACTATGAGCTCGACAGGAAATGAGCTAGCTCTGGTACCTCTTGAACCTTCAAGATCCCGTGTTACAATTGCTGGGGGCCCTACTCTAACTAATGATCATTCCACCACATCCAAGTTTAGTCTCTTTCCGAGAATCACATCTGAAGATGATGGGGGCGATTCTTTGAGTATTCTTGGAAAAGGAGGGAGGGGAGGATTAGCAGGACTGAGTAACTTGGGAAATACCTGCTTTATGAATAGCGCTCTTCAGTGTTTGGCCCACACGCCTCAGATCGTTGAATACTTCTTGCAAGATTACAGTGATGACATAAATGAGGATAATCCTTTGGGAATGCGTGTAAGTGTTTTAGATTTAATGCTGTTTCTATTTCCTCGTGCGAAGGTAGACACACACCATTTTAAGCATGATTTCTAATATTCATCCAGGGTGAGCTTGCTATCGCATTTGGTGAACTGTTGAAGAAATTATGGTCATCAGGAAGGAACCCAGTTGCACCGCGTGCTTTTAAGACAAAATTGGCTAGATTTGCCCCACAGTTTAGTGGTTACAATCAGCATGATTCTCAAGTTAGTTATTTCCTCCAATGTGTATAATTGAGCAAATTTTTTGTTCCTGGCAATGATGTTGTCCTTGGCTTTTCTCTTTGCCTGCAAAAAAAATTATTGCCCCTTTGTCCTTCGTATATGATATATTAAATTGTCGTTTCAGGAACTGCTTGCTTTCTTATTGGATGGTCTGCATGAAGATTTGAATAAGGTGAAACGAAAACCTTACATTGAACTTAAAGATTCTGATAGCCGTCCGGATGATGAAGTTGCTGAAGAGCTTTGGAACTATCATAAGGCCCGTAATGATTCTGTAATAGTTAACATCTGCCAAGTAAGCATCTTACTGGTTCTTAATTTGTTCTTCCATGGAATATATTCATTGGGTTCTAGTTTTTCATACAATTGTTGGAAGGCTGTCTTTTATTTTCCTGACTGTTTCTTATGCTGTATTCGGTTTCTTTCAGGGTCAATACAAGTCAACTCTGGTTTGTCCAGTTTGTGGGAAAATTTCAATCACTTTTGATCCCTTCATGTACTTGTCTTTACCTTTGCCATCAACGCTTACGCGACAAATGACAGTAACGGTGTTCTATTGTGATGGAAGTCGTCTTCCTATGCCACACACTGTAACAGTGCCTAAACATGGATCTTGTAGAGATCTTATCACTGCGTTACGTACTGCTTGCTGCTTAACGGATGGCGAGAGCCTTTTACTTGCAGAGGTATGAATTTAGGCATGGTCCTTTCTTATAGTAATACTTTTCCTTAAAATCTTTTTCTTTTTGCTGACATACCCAACTATTGTGTGGGATTTTCCTCCCAGATATATGATCACAAGATCTTTAGATATTTTGAGAATCCCCTGGAGGCTCTGAGTCTGATCAAAGACGATGACCGTATTGTGGCATATCGGTTAAATCAGGTGCAGAAAGGATCAGTAAAAGCAAAATTGGAAATCCTTCATGGAGGGCAGGAAAGGTGAGCATGCTTGGTTTTATTTGTTACTCAAGAATTTCTTTCTCCTCTTGGGTTCCGCTTTGTGAGTCAATAAGTCCATATCTCTTGGATTCCGCAGGGCTGTTCAAGAGAGTTTTAGAGGCAGAGACGTGAAGCTCTTTGGAACTCCTTTTGTCACTTATGTCAACACAGAACCATTAAGTGGAACTGACATTGATGCAATTATCTCTGGATTTATGTCACCTCTACAAAGGGTTCAAGCCTTGCCGAAGACTCATAACGGAAGAGAAAATGGCCACCTTCCTGATGCTGTTGCTGATGAAACATCTGAGAGTATATCATCCTCAGATACTGAGATAGACATTGCATCTGATAAAGAGTTATCTTTCAGGATCTTCTTGACAGATGAACGTGGATTGAACTTCAAACCACTTCAGCCCGAGTCTTCTGTGAATCCTGGTATAGTCACAAGGGTTTTAGTCGAGTGGAATGAGGGTGAGCATGAAAATTATGATTCCAGCTATTTGAGTGACCTTCCGGTAGTTCATAAAACAAGTTTCTCAGCAAAGAAGACAAGGCAAGAAGCGATATCTTTGTTTTCGTGTTTGGAAGCCTTTTTAGCAGAAGAGCCTCTAGGACCCGATGACATGTGGTATAGCTTGTAGCTTGAACTTGTGATTGCATAAGATGATATATTCAAGCTTTTGACCATCTTTCTCACCATTCTGAACCCAGGTTTTGTCCGGGCTGCAAAGAACACAGACAAGCAAACAAAAAGCTAGACCTGTGGAAGTTGCCAGATATCCTTGTGTTCCATCTGAAAAGATTCACGTATAGCAGGTATCTGAAGAACAAGATTGATACGTTTGTGAATTTCCCAATTCACGATCTAGACTTGAGCAAGTACGTGAAAAACAAGAATGGCCAGTCATATCTATATGAACTGTATGCCGTTAGCAATCATTCCGGTGGACTTGGCGGTGGTCACTACACTGCCTACGCAAAGGTTGGTGACTTGATTGGTCTCAAAATCTACTTGGGTTTGTTTCAACTTGTGCATACTCATAAGTGCATCATAATCATTTGTAGAGTAGAGTTTCAGTCGTGCTTGTTAATTTCTTTATCTGATTGTGTCGCTGTTTCTGCAGTTGATTGATGAGGACAAATGGTACCATTTCGATGACAGTCTTGTATCATCTGTAAATGAATCTGACATAAAAAACTCAGCAGCATATGTTCTGTTCTACCGGAGAGTGAGAAAGGAAACAGAAGAGACGCAGTCAGCTGAGGTGTCGATGACGGATATGGATTAGTCAAAGCCTTAACTCTCTCATATATAATGGGGAAAGCTATGCATTGTTCTCAAAAGATGCATTAGTCTCACTTACAGACTTTCATGTCAGTCAGGTGATGACGCCTCTTATTCTTTTTTCTTCTTCTTTTGATTCAAGCGGGATGTATCGGTTTGAGAGTTCTGCTTTCGGATTTTACGATGCTATAATGGCAGATCTCTGTAGAAAGGTGGGAGGTATAGGTTTGGAAAAAGATTGTTCGATTAGGGAATGAATGTTTGTAGGTGAAGGGGGTCAAATTTTTTTGTTGGGTAGTGAATCTCAAAGCGATGAAGAGTAAGTAGCCTTTGTTTGTGATGTCTCAATGCGGAACTCGTTAATTTTTGAGTTTAAAAGGACGTAAGAAGTTTCTTAATAATTTCCTTTTACTCATCCCCAAAATACCCGTATGGTTATTTCTTTGGATCAGAATCGAATCTGAACCACCCAACCGAGCCGTAAACCTTTCGGTTCCAAAATTTAGGAATCGAATCAAACCGAATGTCCAGCCCTGGAAATAACATACAGTAAGCTTTAGGTTGTCAAAATGTATATTGATTCGCATATGGATAATTTTTGTGTACAAACATACACAGGAAACAGGAATAATCAAATCAAATTAAATTCATAATATACATAAGATTTGACATGACAGGCCTATTGTCCTATGTGACTTTGTAAGAAAAAGGGAATGACAGGGCGTGGAATATAAAACGTGTAGTCCTAATCGGAAAAGGAAAAAAAGGAAATAATGCTGAAGCTATATATAAGTAACCTCGTTGCTTATCTTCTAATTAACTACAACCTACAAAAGCTTTTCGAGTTTTAAGGATCTCTCTCTCTCAAAGTCTATAGTTAAAAAAGGGTTTGATTATAGAATCATGAATACGTTGTTCAGTATGTTGGACCCGTTGTGCTTACAGATTATGAAAAGTAAATTCACTAAAGATTCATCCTCTAATGGCTCCTCCTCCTCTTCTTCTTCTTCTTCTTCCTCTGGTGCTCAAGGCGCGGTACTATCGATGGAGATAAAGACAACAAAGAAGGCTTTGGTGGAGAAAAAGGCACTTAGGTTCGCACCTGAGTTTGATGGACTTCATTGCTTCGAGGCCATTGTACCTTCTTGATCAATTATTCCACTAAGATATGATTCTTTTCTTTTAGTCTTGTGTTTTTGTGAGATTCTTTTCATTAATTTAACTTTGATTTTTTTTTTTTACTTAAATCCATACAATTGGTCCACAACTTCTTTATAATTTGATATCTTCAGTTTTTTTTTTCCTTTAAATTCTTAAATTCATGTTTTTTTTTCCTTCTAATTAGTATCGATGTTGATTTTCCTAATTGCTCTTGTGCAAGAATCGTTTTTCTAATTGTTATCGTTTTCTCATATCAAAACACCAAACAAATTGCCAACTACTTAACCAAAAATTTTAAATAATTCTATAACAAACTAGAAACTTTACATTAGCAAAACAAGAAATAAAGGAAATCTTCGCGCGTGGTACAAATAAATACGTTCGTCTTGGTGATGTGATGCAATACATAAAAGATTTATCAAATGAAAAATTGTCTTAATAGTTGTTTTTCAAAATTTTAAATTTGTAATAGAAATATTAATAAATTCATAGGATAAAAAACCAAAAATAAAGAAAATTTATATTAAAGTTTTATCCAAAAATTAAAAAAAATTCAATTACAAAAAACATCCAATGTAACACGTTGGGCCACCAAAAGCCCAGTAAAAATTTAATTAGCCCGAACCCGATAAGTGTTATCCCTCGCACTCACACACACAATCACATTCAGGCACAAACATTCTCTTTCCTCCTCTCAGAAAGTTTTGTTTTCGCCAGAAAGTTTATTGTTTTCTCTCTTCCACCATCTTCTATGGTGATTTCGCTACTTACCCTTTGAATCTTTCGCTTTGATGAAAGCATAAAAAACAAGAATCAAAGAAAACTGAAAGATTCAATTGCAAAATCACCTTAGAAGATAGTGAAGAGAAAAAGCAATTAACTTTCAAAAATGAAGTTCCGGTTACAAACTCTTCTCTCTCCGGCGCTGATATTTTATCAGCCACCGTGTAATCGCCGGAAAACTCAGTCTAAGTATCGACCCTTTTTCTTTTTTTCCCAGACAGGTTCTTAAAATGCTTTTAGGTTTTCTGATTATACCCTCAACATTTCGCCATGAAAGTTTGGCTTTTGACTAAGTCTCGAGACTTGTTCTGATTCTCTATGGACCTGAAGAAACAACATGAAAGGTACCAAGTAAAGCCATCTCTCACTAATCGTGTTGCAGACTACTTCAACCTCATTGAGGTTTAAATCATTCATCTCATTGATCTGTAATGCAATAAACTATACTTTAGTTGACCAAAGAGGAGCACACACACACACAAACACATCTTGTTGTTATATTCTTTTAGACTTTGTGTCAGCAAATTCTGACAATGATGAAACTTAGGTGGAACTGTTCTTAGAAATTTGAAACATTCTTGGTCAAAAACAAGACATTTGTATAAATTGCTTGTTCTTCCTCATTAGAATTACATCTTTCTTTCTCTTGATTCTCTGCTTGAGATGATGTATTACAGAACATCAGTTTTTGTGGTACTAAGTCTGGTGATATTTCTCAATGGGCAGATCAGTTTTGTGGTAGGAGCTGATTCTGAGAGCAAGGTACTAGAGAGATTATTAGAAGGTCACTTCTTTTATTAGACAACATTAACAAACACACACTAACATACAGTTTGTGTTACTTGGCTTTGTTGTTGTGATTATAATCAATGATAGGTTCATATAGTTTATTTGGGTGAGAAGCAGCATGATGATCCAGAGATTGTCACGGAATCTCACCATCAGATGTTGTGGTCACTTCTGGGAAGGTATGTAAGAGTATTTCCTCATTCTCAGGAGTATAATAATATCTCAAAATTGTTACTCAGATTGTCTTTTGGTCAATGTTACAGTAAAGAGGATGCTCATGATTCAATGGTGTATAGTTATCGACATGGCTTCTCAGGTTTTGCAGCCAAGCTTACCAAGTCCCAAGCCAAGAAATTAGCGGGTACTCGTTCTTATTCTCACATTTTCTTGGAATCTCAGGAATCAGACACCTAACAGCATAAATTTACATGACATCTTGATTGTCACAACAACCTTATGTGAGTTTTTTGATTGCTAATGCTCTTCGGCAACAGATTTGTCTGAGGTTGTTCATGTCATACCGGATAGTTTCTACAAGCTGGCAACAACTCGGACTTGGGACTACTTAGGCCTTTCTGCCGCCAATCCAAAGAATCTTCTAGATGAAACTAATATGGGTGAACGAATGGTCATCGGCGTTATTGACACAGGTATGAGTTATTTGTACGTGTCTTTTCTGGTCTTTGCAGATTTCTTACGTTCTCATGTTACTTTTGATTCTCTCTACTAAGAGTATCTATGACTACAATGTTTTGTGGGGTTGCAGGAGTATGGCCTGAATCTGAAGTATTTAACGACAGTGGGATTGGATCGGTGCCGAGTCACTGGAAAGGAAGCTGTGAATCAGGAGAGTTTTTCAACTCTTCTCACTGCAATAAAAAGCTCGTAGGAGCAAAGTATTTCATCAGTGGTTTTCTCGCAGAGAACAAAAACTTCAACTCCACAAAATCACTTGATTTCATTTCCCCTAGAGACCTTGATGGTCATGGCACACACGTTGCCACCATTGCTGGCGGTTCATATGTGCCCAACATAAGCTACAAGGGCCTAGCTGCAGGGACTGTCAGAGGTGGGGCGCCACATGCTCGCATAGCCATGTACAAGGCGTGCTGGTATCTGGATGATTTAGACGTAACGACTTGTTCATCCGCTGACATCTTGAAAGCAATAGACGAGGCAATACATGATGGTGTTGATGTTCTCTCTATTTCTCTAGGATCTGGGGTTCCTCTGCATGGGGAAACTGATACTCGCGATGGGATAGCTACCGGAGCATTCCATGCAGTTTTAAAGGGTATCACAGTTGTTTGTGCTGGTGGTAACTCTGGCCCAGAGGCTCAGACTGTGACAAATACGGCTCCTTGGATTGTCACTGTGGCCGCAACTACTCTAGATCGGTCCTTTCCCACGCTCATTACACTTGGGAACAATAAAGCTATAGTGGTAACAATAAAATCTAATATATTAACTGTTCTTCTCAAATTAGATATTTTCTAAACATTTACTTAGCACATTTTTGATGATCTGTATTGTTTGTTCGGCCACTGTATTGCAGGGTCAAGCAATTTACACAGGTCCTGAACTTGGGTTCACTAGCTTGGTTTACCCCGAGAATCCAGGGAATAGCAATCAAAGTTTTTCGGGGTAATGTTAATCTAGTTTCTTAGTAGGGAAATACGAATAAGATCGATTTTCTGACATTCCCCTGGTTCTTGTTATTCAGTACTTGTGAGGAGCTTTCCACAAATTCTAATCTTACAATGGCGGGGAAAGTCGTGTTGTGTTTCACAACATCACCTTTCAGTGTTTCTGTAACAAGGGCTGCACGTTCTGTAAAGAGCGCCGGTGGTCTAGGTGTAATCATCGCAAGACACCCAGGCTACACTCTTCGACCATGTTTAGACGATTTCCCTTGTGTTGCTGTTGACTATGAGCTTGGTACTGATATACTCCTCTACATACGGTCCAGTGGGTACGAAAATATAGACTATATATGATCTTCACCACATAGAACTGTAAGAAAAAAGTATTTGGTGGTATCTGAGACTATGTTTCGCTTGGCTTGTGGTTTGCAGATCGCCTGTTACGAAAATTCAACCATCTAGAACACTTGTTGGACAACCAGTTGGTACAAAGGTGGCAACTTTCTCATCAAGAGGGCCTAATTCGCTTCAAGCTGCGATCCTCAAAGTATGGGATCCTTGCTTGTTCGTTTTTTTTCCAGACCCATCAAATTATATTTGCCTCATACGCTATAAATCATATGAATGCAGCCAGATATAGCAGCACCAGGAGTGAGCATATTGGCCGCTACAACCACCAATTCCACTTTCAATGACCAAGGTTTCGTTATGCTTTCTGGAACATCAATGGCAGCTCCTGTTATTTCCGGAGTTGTTGCACTTCTCAAAGCTCTGCACCGGGATTGGTCTCCCGCTGCCATAAGATCAGCCATTGTCACTACAGGTTCTTTATCTTCTTCACTCAATCAATCGAATCAGCTCCACTAGAAGATACTGATCTCGATAAGAAATCTTTTTTTCTCTGCAGCCTGGAGAACAGATCCATTTGGAGAGCAGATTTTTGCAGGAGGGTCACCACCGAAGCTAGCTGATCCGTTTGACTATGGTGGAGGCCTTGTGAATCCAGAGAAAGCTGCAAAACCAGGTCTCGTATATGACTTGGGCCTCGAAGACTATGTTCTCTACATGTGCTCGGTTGGTTACAACGAGTCATCAATCTCTCAGCTTGTCGGTAAAGGAACAGTCTGTCCAAATCCCAAACCATCTGTTCTTGATTTGAACTTGCCTTCCATCACAATCCCTAATCTCGAAAATGAAGTCACTCTTACTAGAATCCTCACTAACATTGGACAACTCGACTCGGTCTATAAAGTAGCGGTGGTGCCACCTACGGGCATTAAAGTAACCGTGACGCCTGAGATACTAGTGTTCAGCTCGACGACCAAAAGGATCTCTTTCAATGTCAAAATCTCGACCACACACAAAATCAACACCGGTTACTACTTTGGAAGCTTGACTTGGAGTGACTCTGTGCATGACGTTACGATTCCTTTGTCTGTGAGAACACAGATTCTGCAGAACTACTACGATGAGAACTGAACAACATAAAAAGCAAATCACTAACTTTGAGTTTTGTAATTTTTTCTTTTTGAAACTTGTGAGCTTCTAAAACTGTATACTTGTATTGTATGTATACAACTGTTTAACATTTGTATACTTTGATTACACTTGTGGATGCTCTTTAGAGAAAGTTCATCGATATTCATCTTTCTTTGCTTTGATACTCGCCGAGAAAAGATGTTAGGCGACTACGCAATTTCGCAAAACCTCGAGGTTCTTGAAACCGAGTTTTGACCAAATCTTCAAATCTGTGTTCTTACAAATCATAATGCTTCCATCATCAGAGACTTGTTCATGATTTCTATAGAGCTAAGGAATTAGCAATGGAGCATACCGAGTAAAGCTCTAAACTAGCATAAGAATCAACCGTGTTTCTTTGGTCAAAACATAATACTAGTTCCACCATGCTTACACCTTAAGGTTTAACCTTTCCAAGCAAACTTGACTGAGCATGGACACAGTCCTTAGTTTACGGTCTAGTGAACCGGTTTGCTGCATATACAAAGGTTGGTTCAATCCCAATTTCCATATTGATTGATGTGTTTGCTCCATCCTTTACTTGTAGATGTATGTCATCAGTCTCTTTATTGCCATATTGGTTATAAACTAGACTTTAGTTGACTAAGCACGCACAGCTTGATATATTCTTTGGATTTTGTTTGTGGTTTTAACTAAAGCTTTTGTAAAATTTTGACTATAATAAAGATTAAGAGATTCAAACAAGCAAAAGCTATAGAACAATTCCAAGAGATGGAAACATTCTTTGGTCAAAACACACTCTATATATATGCTTAAGATTTGTAGATATTAGTATAGTCCCCCAAGTAATATTAAATCTCCTCTCTTTGTGCCTTGAGATTAAAAGGTTGCAACTTCCTTTTGTTCTAGGCATGAGGAATTACAGAACCACACTTCTTTTGGTGCTAAGTCTGGTAATAATCTTCAATTGGCAGAGCAATTTTCTGGCACAAGCTCGTCCCGAGAGCAAGGTACGATACTCGAGGATTGTATCGGGTCATTTTTCTTACCGGACAGCATAAAAGAACACTAATTAACCAACAAAAGTTGTTTCTCTTTGCGATAAACAATAGGTTCATATAGTCTATTTGGGTGAGAAGCAGCATGATGATCCCAACTTTGTCACAGAATCTCATCATCGTATACTAAGGTCACTTCTTGGAAGGTATGCAATATAAGTTTCAAGTTCACAAAGCATATTACTATTTCATTATTTTCTCATGTTTCTTTTTTTGTTTTGCTCCTCCATGTTACAGTAAGGAGGATGCTCATGATTCAATGGTGTATAGTTACCGACATGGCTTCTCAGGCTTCGCCGCCAAACTTACTAATTCCCAAGCCAAGAAAATAGCTGGTACTTCATTTTCTTGACACCTACGGCAAAAAATTTACATGACATCTTGGTTGTCTCAACAAGCCCATCTAATTTCTTTTTCTCTTTGGTTATAGATTTACCTGAAGTTGTTCATGTCACACCGGATAGTTTCTACAATCTGACAACAACTCGGACTTGGGACTACTTAGGACTTTCTGCTTCCAATCCAAAGAATCTTCTTAATGAAACTAATATGGGTGAACAAACAATCCTCGGCATCATTGACACAGGTATGAGTGTATTACATACCGTAAAACCTCTATAAATTGCCTAGAAAAATATTTTATTTTATTAATTTACAGAAAGATTAAATGGGTCAAATATTCGGTTTTTGAGATTTACGGATTTATCGAGATATTAATTTATAAAGGTTATATTGTATAGTGTAGACTCTAATGTTTTGATTCATTTGTGGCTATGTCTTAGCGTCAACATGACTACAATGTTTTATGTGGTTTGCAGGAGTATGGCCTGAATCTGAAGTATTTAAGGACAATGGGATTGGACCGGTGCCGAGTCACTGGAAAGGTGGCTGTGAATCTGGAGAAGAGTTCAACACATCTCACTGCAACAACAAGCTAGTAGGAGCAAAGTATTTCATCAATGGTTTTCTTGCGGAGAACGAAAGCTTCAACTCCACAGAAACACTTGATTTTATTTCCCCTAGAGACTTTAACGGTCACGGCACGCATGTTGCCACCATCGCGGGCGGTTCATACGTGCCCAAGGTAAGCTACAAGGGCCTAGCTGGAGGGACTGTGAGAGGCGGGGCACCGCGTGCTCGTATAGCAATGTACAAGGCTTGTTGGTATCTAGATGATTCAGACATAACGACATGTTCATCCGCTGACATCTTGAAAGCAATGGATGAGGCTATGCATGATGGTGTTGATGTTCTGTCTCTCTCTCTCGGATCTCGGGTTCCTCTGCGCGGCGAAACTGATATTCGAGCTGGAATAACTACTGGAGCATTCCATGCTGTCTTAAAGGGTATCACAGTTGTTTGTGCTGGTGGTAACTCTGGTCCAGAGGCTCAAACCGTGATAAACACGGCTCCTTGGATCGTCACAGTTGCTGCAACTACTCTAGACCGGTCTTTTGCTACTCCTATTACACTTGGGAACAATCAAACTATATTGGTAATAACATTACATATGTTTTGAAAAACATTTACTCTGCAAGTGTTTGATGATTTGTGTCTTAGTGTGAGTATGGCAACTATATTGCAGGGTCAAGCATTGTTCACAGGCTCAGAACTTGGCTTTACTAGCTTGGTCTACCCAGAGAATCCAGGGAACAGCAATGAAAGCTTTTATGGGTAATGTTAAAGTTTTAGCATCTTTGTAGAGACCTATGTCATATCAGAATATCATTTCACTGACATCATCTTGGTTCTTGTAATGTAGTACATGTGAGCTTCTCCTCTTCAATTCTAACCATACAATGGCGGGGAAAGTCGTGTTGTGTTTCACTACATCACGTTACAGCGGTTCAATGTTGGCGGCTGCACGATATGTGAAGAGAGCCGGCGGTTTAGGCGTAATAATCGCTAGAAACCCAGGCTACGGTCTACGACCATGCCTAGATGATTTCCCTTGTGTTGCTGTCGACTACGAGCTTGGGACCGATATACTTCTCTACATACGTTCTAGTGGGTATGAAAATATATCTTCATCACTTAGGGATGGTTATTCTTTAAATCGGAATATCTAAAGTCCGACTCTGAGCCACGGTTTTTTTAAAATGTAAGAATAAGCAACATTTTCACCCAACTTGCGGTTTCAGATCACCTGTTGTGAAGATACAACCATCTAGAACACTAGTCGGACAACCGGTTGGTACAAAGGTGGCTACTTTCTCGGCAAGAGGACCTAATTCGATTGCACCCGCGATCCTCAAAGTACATGAGAATCATTACATGTTCTTTTTAAAATTTCAGACCTATGTAATTATGGTTCCTTAGATGTTATCATTCATATGAATGCAGCCTGATATAGCCGCACCGGGGGTGAGTATATTGGCAGCTACAACCACCAATACCACTTTCAACGACCGAGGATTCATCATGCTGTCAGGAACATCTATGGCGACTCCTGCCATTTCAGGAGTTGTTGCACTTCTCAAAGCTTTGCACCGTGATTGGTCTCCTGCTGCCATTAGATCAGCCATCGTCACTACAGGTTTTCATCTTGTTCACTCGTTGTTAGTCTTAAGTTAGATGGATTTCCAACTCAAAACCAATTGGCAATGAGTAAATTAACTCACATCCCTTATCTATTATTTAGTCCAAACTAAATTTCCGATGTGAGATATTTCATTCACTTCTCCCACGATTAGACCAAAAGAAAGACAGATCAAGAACATATTGATCTCAGATAATTCGCCTTTGTTCGCTGCAGCTTGGAGAACAGATCCCTTCGGAGAGCAGATTTTCGCGGAAGGCTCAACTCGGAAGCTAGCTGATCCGTTTGACTATGGTGGAGGCCTTGTGAATCCAGAGAAAGCTGCAAAACCAGGGCTTGTATATGACTTGAGCCTCGAGGACTATGTTCTCTACATGTGCTCTGTTGGTTACAACGAGTCATCAATCTCTCAGCTTGTCGGAAAAAGAACAGTTTGTTCGAATCCCAAACCATCTGTTCTTGATTTCAACTTGCCTTCTGTCACAATCCCAAACCTTAAAGACGAAGTAACTCTCACCAGAACCCTCACTAATGTTGGACCACTCGACTCTGTCTACAAAGTAGCGGTGGAGCCACCATTTGGCATTAAAATGACTGTGACACCGGAGACCTTAGTGTTCAACTCAACGACCAAAAGGGTCTCTTTTAAAGTCAGAGTCTCGACCACACACAAAACCAACACCGGATACTACTTTGGAAGCTTGACTTGGACTGACTCTGTGCATAACGTTACGATTCCTTTGTCTGTAAGAACACAAATTCTTCAGAACTATTACGATGAGAATTGATCAATAACAACAAAAACTAACTTAACGTTTGTGTGCTTCTACTTATGCTGTGTGCTTGTATAGTAAACTAATTTTTTTTTATCTTTATGAAATTGTTGAATAATAATGATGAAGATTCTACTTTGTTCTCTTATCGCCAGATTTTTCTCCATTCCCCAAGCTTCCAAAAGAGTAGCTAGTGCTTTACTTTGTGTTTCGTACAAGGCATTGAATCTTTATGTTTGGTTATGTGTGTTTGTGAGAATAAACAAAATCTAATGACAAAGCACAATATCCGAACCAATCAAAATCCATTATGCAAATCAAAACATGAAAAATTTGACACTTTCTGATTCAAATTTAGAGAGAGAAAAAAAACAGAGCAGTCTCTGTTTTTAAGATGTTCTGAACTGTAATTCCTTTGTTTCTTTATAAAAAGCTCAGATGATAAGAGAACAAAGTATAAACTTCATCATAATTACTTAATGATAGTTACAATCGTCAAATATTTCGGTACATACAAGTATAAGTACAATCTCACGACAGAGTTAAACAAAGGAAAAAAAATCGAGTAAAACGTTAGGAATATTTTATAGGAGATTCCAGAACCATCTCGAGTGTTCTGTAACCTCAGTTCTCATCATAGTAGAAAGGAAGAATTTGCGTTCTCACGGACAAAGGGATGGTGACATTATGCACAAAGTCACTCCAAGTTAAGCTTCCAAAGTAGTAACCGGTATTGATTTTGTGTGTGGTCGAGACTTTGACTTTGAAAGAGACTCTTTTGATCATTGAGTTGAACACCAGCGTCTCTGGCGTCACGGTCACTTGAACACCAGACGGTGGCTCAACGTTTACTTTGTAGACCGAGTCGAGTGGTCCAACGTTAGTGAGGATTCTAGTGAGAGTGACTTCGTCTTTGAGGTTAGGGATTGTGATGGAAGGCAAGTTCAAATCAAGAACAGAAGGTTTTGAATTCGGACAGACTGTTCCTTTTCCGACAAGTTGAGAGATTGATGATTCGTTGTAACCAACCGAGCACATGTAGAGAACATAGTCCTCGAGGCCCAAGTCATATACAAGACCTGGTTTTGTAGCTTTCTCTGGATTCACAAGGCCTCCACCATAGTCAAAGGGATCAGCTAGCTTCCGCGGTGAACCTTCTGAAAAAATCTGCTCTCCAAATGGATCTGTTTTCCAAGCTGCAGAGAACAAAGACGCTTATCGAGATCAGTACATGTTCTTATTGAGCTAATTCGATTTATTCGGGTTAAGATGATGAAAACCTGTGGTGACAATAGCTGATCTAATGGCAGCAGGAGACCAATCAGGGTGCATAGCTTTGAGAAGTGCAACAACTCCTGAAATGGTAGGAGTCGCCATCGACGTTCCCGACAAGAAAATGAATCCTCTGTCGTTTAAAGTAGTATTGGCGGTTGTAGCCGCCAATATACTCACCCCCGGTGCTGCTATATCCGGCTGCATTCAAATGATTGATAACATCAGAGGCACTACAACTTTCATGAGTCTGAAATTTTAAAAAGAACTCTCTGACAATACTTTGAGGATTGAAGCTGATATTGGATTAGGCCCTCTTGATGAGAAAGCTGCCACCTTTGTACCCACTGGTCGTCCAACAAGTGTTTTAGAAGGTTGTATCTTCACTACAGGCGATCTGTTCGAAAACCAAAAGTCCGGTGAAAACAATCAAAATGCTGCTTTAAGTTCTTGTTTATGTTTCCGAAAGGCGAAACGGGTAAAAACGGACTTCCAAGAGTTTCCAAGCAACCTAGATTATAAGTGAGTAAAGATGTTATATAGTCTAATTTTTTTCATACCCAGTGGAACGTATGTAAAAAAGTATGTTGGTCCCGAGCTCGTAGTCAACAGCAACACAAGGGAAATCATCTGGACAAGGTCGGAGAAGGTGTCCTGGGTGTCCTGATACGATTACGCCTATACCACCGGCTCTCTTCACATACCGTGCAGCCCTCGTTACAGCAATAACATAAGGTGATTCTGTGAAACACAACACGACTTTCCCCACCATCGTAAGATTAGAATTGATATGAAGACGTTCACAAGTTCTGCATTACAAGAACCAGAGTGAGTTCAGATAATTGATCATCTTTCACGTTGATATTTACGGTCACTTGCCAAATCTCGGTATACCAGTAAAAGACCACATTCGTTTAGTAAACTAATTCTATGTTTAATTAGGAATCCGGTTTCTTGAGACTTATAAATACGGGTTTAAGGGTTTGTAATTGTACATTCAGATATTCAAATAAAAGCTTTATGCGGGTGTTTGCCTATTTTTTGCGTTCCAAGTAACAACATTTCATATTGCAAGATTTGGTAAAAACATTGACAAAACCTAGCTACTGATATGTCCTATTCTTACCCAGAAAAGCTTTCGTTGCTGTTCCCTGGATTCTCCGGGTAAACCAAGCTAGTAAAGCCTACTTCTGGACCTGTGTACATTGCTTGACCCTACAATATACTGTCAAGAATTAAGAAAAGACACATATCATCAAACATTTTCAATGTAAATGTTTATATCTCTTTGTTACCAATATCACTTTATTGTTTCCAAGTGTCATAGGCGTGGGATATGACCGGTCAAGAGTAGTTGCAGCCACTGTTATGATCCATGGAGCCAAGTTTGTAACGGTTTGAGCCGCTGGTCCTGCGTTACCACCCGCACAAACAACTGTTATACCCTTTAAGACTGCATGGAATGCTCCGGTAGATATAACATCCCGAACATCGGTTTCAGGAAATAGAGGTTCATAGCCTAAAGAAAGAGACAGAACATCAACGCCGTCATGTATAGCCTCGTCCATCGCTTTCAAGATGTCAGCAGACGAACAGACGTTTATGACTCGATCATCCAGGTACCAACAAGTCTTGTACACTGCTATACGAGCATGTGGTGCCCCACCTCTCACAGTGCCTCCAGCTAGGCCCTTGTAGCTTATATCGGGCACGTAAGAACCGCCCGCGATGGTGGTAACGTGCGTGCCATGACCGTTAAAGTCTCTAGGGGAAATGTAGTCAAGTGATTCAGTGGAGTTGAAGCTTTCGTTCTCCGCAAGAAAACCATTGATGAAATACTTAGCTCCTATGAGCTTTCTGTTGCAGTGAGATGAGTTGAAGTCCTCTCCAGATTCACATCCTCCTTTCCAGTGACTCGATACCGGTCCAATCCCCTTATCACTGAATACTTCAGATTCCGGCCATACTCCTAAAACCACAGAGAACATTTTAGTCATAGAGCCGCTAAAACAGAGCCATTGCATAGTGAATTACACGGTTATATACCGGTATCAAGAACGCCGATGATCATTTGTTCACCCATATTAGTATCATTTAGAAGATTCTTTGGATTGGGAGTAGAAACACCTAAGTAGTCCCAAGTCCGAGTAGTCGCCAGCTTATACAATCTATCCGGTATGACATGAACAACTTCAGGTAAATCTGTTGCCAAAGAGTAGTAACTAATGGAGTTAAAAGAAACAGAATGGCCTATTGAGACAATCAAGATGTCATGTAACAATGTATCTTGTTATTTAGATGCCAAGAAAATTCAATCACCAGCTAATTTCTTGGCTTGTGACTTGGTAAGCTTGGCCGCGAAACCTGAGAAGCCATGTCGGAAACTGTGCACCATTGAATCATGTGCATCTTCTTTACTGTCACATGAACAATGAAGCAAACAACAAGAACCATGGGTATATATACAAATTGAGACATTATAACAAGGAAGAAACCACTCTTATATACCTTCCAAGAAGTGAACATAACATCTCATGATGAGATTTTGTAACAAACTCAGGATCATCATGTTGTCTCTCACCTAAATACACTATATGAACCTATTGAGTATCAAGACATGCACAACTTTTGTCATTCTATCGGTCTTTGTGTAAATTTGTCTAATAAAAAGAATGAGCTTATATTATATAACTGTAAGAGTACCTTGCTCTCAGCACTGACTCGTGCCACGAAACTACTCTGCTCATTTAGAATGATTACCAAACTTAGTACCAGAAGAATCGATGTTCTGTGATCCATTGTTCAATCTTAATATAGAAAGAGATGTAGTTTATAATTTTCCTGGACTAACATTGAGGATGCATCTATATAGATGTATCTTGGAGTTAAGTTTTGACCAAGAATGTTTCCATTACATGGAATTGTTCTAACCTTTGCTTGTTTGAAACTTTTATTGTGTCATCAAAGTCAAGAATTACAAACCTATAGATAGAATGTCTAAAGGAATATATCGAAAACATGTGTGATTAGTCAACTAAAATCTTTTTATTGTAATGTTTAAATATCTTGGATTTGTTCTAGCTTTTTTTCTTGTTTGAATTTCATTGTGTCATCACAGTCAGAATTAGTCTATAACTTAATCCAACACACAATGTGTTAAAGGAATATATCAAAATTTGTGTGTTTACTATTTAGTCAACTAACAATTAATCTAGTTCATTGCAATGTAGAGAACAAAAACATAAATAGAGTAGTGAAGATCAACGATTTAACTTAACAAATTAATTATATTCTTGATTTGCTCTTAGTCTTGGTTTCTGAATTCATGTTCGTCCAGATTTGTTTTGTTTAATGCAAGAATCGATTCATGATAATCATCTAAACGCAATTTATGATTAAAGTATGAAAAAAGGTTCTAACGAACACGAAATTAAAGATAAAATAAAACGCGCAAATTCTAGTGGAGTACTAATCAAGAAGGTACAATGGTCTCGAAGCAATGAAGTCCATCAAACTCAGGTGCGAACCTAAGTGCCTTTTTCTCCACCAAAGCCTTCTTTGTTGTCTTTATCTCCATCGATAGTACCGCGCCTTGAGCACCAGAGGAAGAAGAAGAAGAAGAAGAAGAGGAGGAGGAGCCATTAGAGGATGAATCTTTAGTGAGTTTACTTTTCATAAACTGTAAGCACAACGGGTCCAACATACTGAACAACGTATTCATGATTCTATAATCAAACCCTTTTTAAGTATAGACTTTGAGAGAGAGAGATCCTTAAAACTTGAAAAGCTTTTGTGATCAAACAGAAAAGGTTTGTTTATATATATATGAAGACCGAATACTTAAATAAGTCGAGTTTGTAGAATCTCAAAGTCGGCATAAACACAAACTTTGTTTCCTTTTTTTAATTGGAAGTTGCAAGTAATTTTCCTTTTCTCGTTAGGACTTTGGCCGTGATATGCCACGCGCTGTAATCTTCCTATTTTGTTCTTAATTAAAGTGACAACAAAATAATGGTTGTTTTGATTTGTTTTTCGATATTTTCTTTTGATTTTCGGATGTTTTAGTTTTTTGGCAATTTTTAATAAGAGAAAATTACTTAGATTGTATCTCAAAAACTTTAAAATTACTAGAATAACATCCCTTTTGTTGTGAAACTAATGGAAAACATCAATCACTTTATTAATGAAT